>JAZDUA010000907.1:0-217500 GCA_038098605.1 Gryllus longicercus
AAAAAGCGAGAAAGGAAAAATAGAATTAATATTGGCATTTTCAATATGAAATTATAATTAAAAATAAATTATTTATTTTTCATATTATTCAATCTTTTTTCTTGTGGTCCGTAGTTGGTGAGAAACCTGTATATATTTTATTAATTACGAGCAGAATTTGTACAAAAATGACTTTTGTTTCCAAAAAAATGTAGATGTATGTAAATGTAAACCGTTTATTTTGTACAATACTTTCTCTGAGACAAAAATCTCTATATCAATCATAAACATCCTTTGCAATATTCAAAAACAAAATTTAATCCAACAAATTGATGCCATTTTTTGAAAAATTTGAAAATGTCCCAGAGGCTTCATGTAAAGTACCCCCAAAAATAAAAAGTTCGCGTTCAAATTGCATTGCCCGCGACATCAGCTAGTACGATTGGGGAATATTAATTTTGGAGAAAATATGCTGAACGGTTTACGCGCTATTATTGTGCACGGACTAACGGACGGACAGACAGACAGACAGACAGACAGACGTTTTGCCGTCAATAGATTTTTCAATATCAAGGACCCACAGAACATGGATTCTGGCCACATCACGTGTTAGAGATTTTTTTCTAAATTTAACAACTGAATTTATCCACGTTTTCCATACTAGGGCGCGGCAATAAGTTTTGTGTCGAAAATTCGCCGTTTCCCGGAGCACGATTACAACAATTTCTCTTCTTACGTTAGTACAAAGTGCGAGAAACTAAAAATATGATATCAAAAATATTCTACAGCAACACAAATATTTTATTATTTATTAAAAAAATGCAAACTCTGACAAGATCTTTCGTATCAATAAACCAAATACGTAGTGGGCGATAATGTATAAAAAATTAAATAAAATATGTAATGATTAAAAATTGAACATCGTCTCCAACCAGTCATAAAACAAATTGGTGATGCTGCTGTAAACCATTGTGTCTTGCATGATACTTGTTTCTTCGGTCACAAAAGTGCGCCACTTGTGAGAGCAGCAACCACGGGCGTCTGTCGCCGTGAAGAGGTCTGAGGCAGAGAGGAGGCGTGCAGGACAGAAGTGCTTGGGCTCCCCAAGCGTGGGCGACGGGGCGTTGCCCCTGAAGCCTGAGGGCCGAGGGGCTCTCGGTGAATGAGAGGGTGCAAAGTAGCAGTAATAGTCCCAGACGCTCACCACCCTTTCCTTCTTCCGTCCTCCGTCATTCGCCCTGCCTCGCTACGCCCCTCCGCTCCCCTCCTCTCCCCGCCCCTCCCTTCCCTAGTTGTGACCCGCCCGTTCCGGTACGACCCATCCCGCACCGCTCAGCCTCGCCCAGCCTCCCCAGCCCCGCCCTGCTCCCGACCCCCCCCCCCCGACCCGCCACAACCCCGCCCCAAAAGCCCGGCCGACCTACCCAGCATGTCCGCCCAGCCTGCCCCCACCCAGACCGCCCCACCCAGACCGCCCCACCAGACCGCCCCACCCAGACCGCCCCACCCAGACCGCCCCACTCAGACCGCCCCACACAGACCGCCCGGTCCAGACCGCCCCGTCCAGACCGCCCCGCTCACCCCGCCCTTGTCCTGCCCCTCCCGCTTCGGCTCACCCGCCCCGCACAGCTTCGCCTCGCCTGCCCCGCCCCGGCCCCGCCCCCAACCCACCTAAGAAGCCCACCCCGCCCCGGTCGACTCTCTCTCCCGCCACGCCCCCCGCCTATCCCGCCCGCCCCGCTCCACCCCGCCCCACTCTGTCCCCGTCACTCCCCCGCCTCGTCCCGTCCCGCTACTTCCCTCCCCCGCCCCTCTCCGTCCCGCCCCGCCCCACCCAGTCCCGCCCTGCGCGGCCCCGCCCCCCTCTCCTCGTGGCGCCCGCGCGCGGTTAAATATACGCGCAGGGCCGATCGCTACCGGAATGCGCTGCCGCCGCCGGCGCGGCAACCCTCACCAGCGCTTCCGTCGCCGCCATCAGACCGTCGTATTCCTATTCCTATTCCTGCCTCGCTGCTGTGAATGCACGGCCCTTGACAGGCGCCGATTTTTCTCTCAATACATGTCGCCGGGGAGCGGGGGCGGGGCGCGGCGTCTGGGCCGAGTTGTTCCTCCCGCCACGTCGCTCCGCGGCCGTCGGCGCTCCTAGCGTTCCGCCCTGCGAGCCCTGCACCTCCCCAAGTAGGTGGCTGACTGGCCTCTCAACCTCCGTCCTGGTCGAGGTCCCTGGGTTTTCAAGGGCGGCAAATCCGCGGAGGACATATCACGCGTGTGGCTTGGAAGAGAATCCTGGCAGGTGCCAGATAATTTTAAACCCTCCGGAGTACCGCGTCTTGACGGGATGTTCGTCGGACAGTTCAGATATCTTAAAACGGGACTGTTCGAATATCATGAAACGGGACCTGCGACTGAAGGAGGAAGTAAGAGTCATATCCAAGCGTAACAAGGGACGCCTCTCGAAGCGCGACTACTTAAAAGATCTCCTAGTTCCCCGTCGGATGTAAGCTTAAAAGGAAGCATAGGGGGGGACATGCGGGAACGGAACTGCGGCTGACAGCCGTCTCCCCGCCAATTCTCTCATTTGCTAAATTTGCCATCTCTTCGTCAATGCAAGGGCAAACAGTGCGCACGAAGAAGTATGAACGAAAGCTATGTACCTTGACCGGTATGAAGTATCTCCTAGTACAGGGGTGTCCAACATGCTAGGCCTCAAGGGCCACAACTAATACCTTTCATTTCTAGGGCGATTCCACACGACACCCCGTCTTATTGTTCGCGGCAAACGCCTAGCTGTTCTGAAACGGGGGATGCATGATATCAGGACGTACCCATGCATAACGCTGTGAAACACATTGGGATGATTCGGAATTTCTTAATTTACTAGAAAAAAATCCTTGAATCTACACATAACCTATGTTTACATTAAATGGGGGGGGGTGTAGATCCCAGCAGGATGCGTGCGCTGGACGCCCAATGTTCTCACCCGACATGGCTGCAAGGCACTTTCACATTTGACTAATAACCTTTCGCAGGCCGCAATAAGTGGCATCGCGGGCTGCCAGTTGACCAACCCTGTCCTAGTACAAGGGGGACCAAACATATGTTCAAGATTTCGGGGTAATGTAAATGAGACGTCATGGATCAAGGGTTGGGAGCGATCTGGTGGGTGCCTTGGTCGCGCAGTGCGCTCGCTTCCGTCTCCGGAGCAGACGTGTCTCCGAGCGCCACTTGGACAACCCTGTCCTAGTACAAGGGTGACCAAAAACATTTTCAAGATTTCGGGGTAATGAAGTGAGACGTCATGCATCAAGATATCCATAGGCGTTTGGGACCGATCTTGGTGGGTGCTTTGGTCGCGCAGTGCGCTCGCTTCCGACGCCCGCCTTCACTTCCGTCTCCGGAGCAGACTTGTCTCCGAGCGCCAGTTGGACAACCCTGTCCTAGTACAAGGGTGACCAAACATATGTTCAAGAATTCGGGGTATTGTAAGTGAGACGTCATGGATCAAGATATCCGTAGGCGTTTGGTGGGTGAAGTGGGACATCATGGATCAAGGTTTCTGTAGGCGTTTGGGAGCGATCTTGGTGGGTGCCTTGGTCGCGCAGTGCGCTCGCTTCCGTCTCCGGAGCAGACGTGTCTCCGAGCGCCACTTGGACAACCCTGTCCTAGTACAAGGGTGACCAAACATATGTTCAAGATTTCGGGTTAATGTAAATGAGACGTCGTGGATCAAGATTTCCGTAGACGTTTGGGACCGATCTTGTTGGGTGCCTTGGTCGCGCAGTGCGCTCGCTTCCGACGTCCGCCTTCACTTCCGTCTCCGGAGCAGACTTGTCTCCGAGCGCGCGCGCCCGTTCGGCGTCTTGGCCGCTCTTCAAGCGGCGGCAGCGACCCAACTCCAAAATTAGCGAGCGGCGGCGGCGGCGGCGGTGAGGGCGGCGCACGGTGGCGGCGGCGGCGACGTTCAGTCCAAGTGCGCGCGCGGTGCAGCGGGGATGCCACGACGCTCGCCGCCGCCGCCGCCGACGACGACGCCGCCACCATGAATGTGAGTAGAAGCGACCGGCGAACCGCGACGGCGGCGCACGTCAGGTGAAGTTGATTCTTCCGAGGGAAATGTGTGAGGGAATGCGCGCTGTGAAGCTTCGACGCGTCGTTGATTTCGTTCGCTCGCTTGTGTGCCCACGATGAAGCTTCAACGCGTCGTTGATTTCGTTCGCTCGCTTGTATTCCCACGGTGAAGCTTCAACGCGTCGTTGATTTCGTTCGCTCGCTTGTGTTCCCACGGTGAAGCTTCAACGCGTCGTTGATTTCGTTCGCTCGCTTGTGTTCCCACGGTGAATGTGTGGGGACGGTTGTCACCTTCAGGTGGCGCACTCGACTTCAGTTCAATTGCATGATGCCTTGTTGTCATCTTCAGGCAGCGCAATCAACTTCAGTTCAATGATGCCTTGTTGTCACATTCGGGTAGCACACTCAACTTCAATTCGTTTCGATTCAATGATGCCTTGTTGTCACCTTCAGACAGAGTTCTTCAATTCAATACAATTCAATTCAATAATGCCTTACTTTACGTGGCGAGACTAAGGCCATGATGCCTGCTCTTCTGTCTGACCACGCAAATTTAGCTCCGCTCCTTGTTGTCACCTTCAGACAGCGTACTTCAATTCAATTCTTCAGTTCAATTCAATAATGCCATATTTTACGTGGCGAGTCTCAGGTCATGAGGTCTCCTCTGCCGTCTGACCACAAATGTCGCTACGCCCCTTTCCCCAACTAGCAGAGAAACAAGATATTCCAAACGTAGGCGTTTAGAAGTCTGTTAACGGTGGTGGCGGACTGCATGTATTTATATTTGCATCAGACCTTGCGATCGTGTCGCAGAATGCGCTTCTTGGCATCGGGTGTCTGGGCAGGTCGAGCTGGCCTCCACGTTTTCAAATATCCCTCGACCAGCACACGTTCCATGATGCAGTTGTAGTAAAGGTATTTTACTGTTGAGTGTGACCTCCAGAACTAAACAATGCGATTGGTCATATGACAAAGTAATTTACATATTTCTAATATAAAACACGGAACATTTTTTAAAAGCCGTTTGCAACTCGTGTGTGTCTTCATGTTCTACGTAGGGAAATAGCGCTTTTGCGTGAACGGTCCTCGCCCGGGAGAGCGACCAGTGTGGCCTTCTACCTTGAAACGCAAGGGCTCCCGCGAAGGGCTGCGACGAAACGTGCCCATGGGTCCGCAGCGAAGCGCCCACGGGCAGGAGGGCTCTGGGCTGCGGCCAGCGCCCTACCCCGCGTCGCGCGACTGTTTCCGGAAATAGCAGCTCTGTGGCAGCCGCGGGCAGCGCGCGCCCGTATGTCGCGCGTCGATTCGCACAAAATGGATTCGCATCTAAATGGATCGCCTCGGAGAAGGCATTGGGGCGAAAAGTTAATAGGATTTTTGTAGGCTGAGGTTAGTTATGGGGTTTACTCCTACTTCTTCACTTTTTGTTCCTCAAATATTGGAACGTTTGGTGTCTACCAGATCCCGCTGTTAACAACTAACAAGGCGCCGTTAGGGCTCGTCTGTTTTCGTTGTAGAAACTGAATTTTGAAAATGCGGTGGAAAAACATTGTGGAGTAAACAGCAGTGTGACTAATCGAGAGAAATTTGTCACTGCAAGGCTTTAGAGATATTAATAAGCAATATTTATTTCGTCGTTGTAAGATGAAGTGAAAAGGTAATAATGAAGTGCCCGGGTAATCGCGATGATCCTTTCCGTAAACGCGGCGGCGATGGCGTTTCGGATAGTGTACCCAAGTTGGCGGGTTCAAACCCGATCGAAGCCGTGGATTTTTCAGGGCGAAAAAATCCTTCGTACGCCTTCCTTCGGAGGGGAAGTAAAGCCGGCTGTCCCATGTTAGTAGATTTACTTGCATGTAAAAGATCCTCAAGCCTAAATGACGCCTCTGAGCTAAATTCAAATCGCCTGTTTCTCGTCCAAGAAATACCTCCTTTCTCTGCTAGTTGGTGAAAGGAGCGTAGCGAAATTTACGTGGTCAGACGGAGGAGCAGGCCTAATGGCCTGAGTCTCGCCACGTAAAATAAGGCTTCAATTCAATTCAATAAACGATTGGCTGACGATCGGCGCTAATTTGAAGCATACGTTTACTTTCGAGAGGGACGTAATCCGCATTCCGCCCGTTTTAGAACTCGCGTGGACCGCTGCCTACTTTAGCACTGGCAACTGCGCCTCTCAGCGTATGAGTAAGCCGACCAGAGCTCGAAGTCGTTTCGCAGCTTTTCGCACGGTGATTCATTAAATAAGAAAATTAGAGCTTGTGTGATCACAACGGTCAGGTTAAATAACTGACACAATTATAAAACGTTGCATTGAAGGCGTTGGAAGTTGTTGAACATCGTAAAAACAAATAAATAGCACGGATGCATCGAGATGAAGAGGGACTAGGATTTTCAAAACATGGGATGGAATGTTTAGTTTCATAAAGAAATTAATGTAGTGAATATAAAACAAATAATAATTACGAGTGCTAATATGTGACACGAACTTTCGATTCAAAAGTTTGCAAAACGGAAATAACGCATGCTACGTTTTGGGAATGTGTCTAACGATCTACGTAATAATATAGAAAATTCTATAGAAACGTTGTGACTCGAAATAACGTTGGAAGTTCGAATCGAACGTTTAGTTTCCACTCGATAAAAGTGATTCTCAAAGATATGTTAAGATAGGAGTATTCTAAGAATATTCTGGTATCTTTTTTCTTCCAAGATACAATATGAATTCTTTCTTTGAATGTGTAATTTTGAGACTGAACGGAATTGAGCTTTTCTTCCTGACTGACTTCTCTTCTGTCGTGAGATGATCCGGGTAAATAATTTAATTGTATTAAAATGTATTGATAATTCCGAAATTCTGAAGGTGTTTTCTTTCAGAAAGGAATCCCTTATTTAATTCATTAAGAAAATGAAATTTCAAATGTTCCAGGAAAGTGATATTTTTTTTAAGATTTACCCAAGAAGTACCTATTGTGAATTATTGTTTATATTGATATATCTGGCAACATGATGTACATCACTGTAATATTTGTCACATGTTTGTTTTTCAGTACCTTTTACTTTCTCGCATCCGTACGTATATACGGAGTAAGACGCAGTATAGAGAAATATGTGTATTGCTGCGAAAAAAAAACGATATTGAGATATTAACGAAAATGCAGACTTAAAAGATTCGAAAATTACTAGTACACAAAAGTCTTGCCATTCTGCAACACACTATTTCACTTAGTAGTTTTACAGCAACACTAGTTCTCATTTTGCCAGTCACAAATTAAATTTGGTTGTAAATGGTTTAAGCAGTTTTCCAACTATCCGAAGCACGATTAAACGATGTGGTTAACTTTCTCGTGAATTTCCTGTATGAAGGAAGTATATATTAAACATTATTATTATGTAAAACACGTAGGTCTCTATAGTACAAAATTATTGCAATATTCTAACAAAATGGTTAGTGAGTCTAGTGTAAGGGCTAGGTTATCAATAGAACGTAACGCTGTCATTTAAACATCTGCTTTCCGACTACATTCGCATCACAAAACCGATTTTATTCTTTCTGTCCAGTTAATAGCAACGTATGCGGCTCTGCTAGAATCGGTAAACAATGCTTTGCTTTCCCGACGTTTGAACATGTTGGACAGTGTAGAGCACATAAAAAGAATTGCGACAGTCGTGAAAGGTCATCGTGATGCATCAGAAACTATATGACAGGATATTCTGTTTTTAGCCAAAATAAACAAATCAATACTGAAGAAATATTGAATAATGTTTATTGTTCACAGAAAATGGCTCATACTTTTGCTGACAGATCTCTTGTTCCGTCGATCAAACAATACGTAATCAAATTGGACAAATAGAAACAATTCAGACCCTTTAGATGGGACGTGCGCAGAGAAATAACTTTCTGTTAGTCGGAACCGGATTAGATTTCCCGTTAGAACAAAAATGAAGCTGTAGCTTTCTAATACAAATCATCTCAATTTGTATATTTATGTGACGGAAGAAAAAGCTCAGGCAGACCAAATACGCTGGGTACGATGGTGAGAATAGGTGATGGTTGCCACAAGTGTTTCTTACCCGCAGGTCCAATAAATAACAACAGGGCCCAGGCCTGGGAACACCGAAGATGCAAATGCAGTGTAAAGAATTATACTTTTTATAGGTAATGTCCGAAAAGAAAAAATCAAAAGTAGTATAGTTGCGTAGTGGAATACATTGTTGTCATTGATGTGCTTGTTTGTTTCTGTTATGCATCTGCTTGTGTGTTGAGCCCTCAGTGATCACCTATTTGTTATTCACGCTCTGACACCATATGCCTCAAGGGAAAGGCTCAATTCTCTAATATCTGTTTACTGGCGTGACTGTCATTTCACTAAGAAATGTCACACCTGCTTCCGAAATTTAGGTAATTAGCAAATCAGTCGGTTAATTAGCACATTAGCCAGTTGCATAATGACGTAGGAATGAATTATTGACGTATGAATGCATTATTTTGAACAGCATCTGCCTAATGTTGGGTTTAACCACAGAACGATGGCTTAAGTAAGTTGATTGTCCGATCATGAGGCGTCTTGATTTCGCAAGGAGTATTTTGACATACAAATGCCTCTGAAATTATTCTTCGTTTAGGATGTAGGTTGTTTTGTGTTAATCGCAAATGTCGAAGGGCACAGCTTCTTCAACGAGGTAAATAGTGAGGTTAGAAATATAAATTCACGACTTACATAGTGCAATTCGAAACAACACATCTTGTTTCACCTCACTAGCTCTAGATAGTCCCTCCAGGAGTCTGTTTACTGTTTATTTTTCACTGCAACGTACTGCATTTAATCTAGTTATCTCCTTTTCGCTAATATGCACTTCATCCGGCTCAAGTTCGAAGTGTGCTTGGAAGCCGTTCCTACTGTGGACTTTCTCCACTCACTTTGGATAATGTGAACATTAGCTGCGGCACTTGTGCGAGATAGACGCATAATGTGGGGGAAGGCAGAGTGCTTGAAGGGGCTCGGCGCCGACCGCTGCGCTGCCAATGAGGAACGGCTTTTTTTAAAGCCCACTGCCACGTGGCTACTCCTCGATGCCCCAAATACGTGGCCTCCCGGTGCTTGCCATTTATCTCCCCACAGCTTCTCACATTTTACGATTTGTGAAACTAAACGAATTTTTTTCACTTCACAATGTAAAACGAGAAAAAAAAGTCCTTTTTTAAATAAGTAAATACCTTGATAACAATGTGGCAAGAAAACTTATTGATGAAATTTAATGTAATTTGCATAGTAGAGCAGTGAATTTTACCGACATTTGCCAAGGTCTGAAATGACAACATATCTCGGATGTGACCTAGGTTTTTTAAACGAAACATCCTACGGTTCTAGTAAACATATTTTAAGATTGGCTTATCGTACTTCAATGAAATTATTACTTTCGCCCTAAAATTTCGTTTTAGTGCAATATTAAAATAATATTTAATTTTCAATAACTCGTGAAAAAAAATAATATTGTATGACCGTTTCCTTTCCGATAGTAGTTCAGCAGGTAATATATTTAGACCATCACCAATATGATGAGCATTCTCTCACGATTCTTAATCATGGAAACATTCGTCTCTCATTATCCTTTTGAGTTTTTGCTCCAAGTTCATAGCACACTTTGTATCAAGATGGAGAAGCCTTGCTGTTCATTCAGGGAATCTTTTGCTGCGGAGTTTCAGAGGCGAAATTCCTTGGCTGGGGCGTGCAGTGACGGCAGACGCCAGCGCTGTTACACACTCCGTACGTTGCTCACTAACGTTTTCTTTGAAGGACTCTCCATTTTGAAGTGAAACGTCTCACGAGGCGCCAGCTATGGAAAACTACTTGGGCAGTGAAAAATGCTAGCACGGTACGGATTTCGAGAGGCGGAAGTGACGTATTTCCCCTCCATTCCGTTTGCTTCTCTGGTGACAGGCATGTTGTTTTACCTCAAAGCGAGCAGTTTGAGGGTACATAAAACACGTCTACCACAGAGAAGGCTCTCGGCTGGCCACGTGACGATTGACATTACTGCACTCGACGCGGTATCTCCCTGACAGCCGGGAACCTTCACATCACTTTGGCCGTGGGCGTCTACGATTGCACATCTACCGTAGTGTCAGTCATGATGAGATTTTGTACGTGCTCTCCCATATGCCGCTTACCTCCAAGGTCAGGGAACTTTTATAGACATTAACGAGATTAAAAAGATGTAGAGCAAATAACCAACTCTGTGTCGTTCAATTCTTTTTGTAATATTACCTTCTTTTTAGGAAAAATAATATGCATAAAATATTTGTTCTTAAAGTAAGAGTACTCACCTTTCATCTTTAGCTATAACTAATTTATTTCCATTGATCTTAACGAACGGCCAACTATATTAGCTAGTAACATTCCAAGTATTTTTATGAGTGTTATTACTGCGGAGGCCAAAAGTTAAAAATCGAGGCGGAGCGTAGCAGAACTGAGAACTTTAATTTGGACGAGGCAGTAATAACACTCACATGTCGGGGTTTATGTTCAGCATTTTATGGGCCACTATAAAATCTCATGATTAACATGAACATTTACATTACTGCGATAGTAAACACATGAACTGTTACTGCGGCACGTTAGTACGTTATTGTGGAATGTTGCTTGCAATATTCACATACCGTGGTTTGAGAAAGATGGATGCAAATAATTTTCCTGAATCTAAAGATTCATAAAGAAATGACGTTCGGAGAGGAAGTTACCGCGTCGATTTCTAGTGGCAATACCTTCACATTGTTAGTAAATATAATTACCAGATAAGAATTTCATTTGGTGAAATGTCAGGAAAATGAGGTTAATTTACCTAATATAGATTTTTATAGTTGTACTGTTAATAATACTACAATTAACAATAATTATCCCAAAATGAATGTGAGTGGCTTTTATTCTGAATTGAGTCTGATTTATACATCGCCATGTTTTTTCCTTTCCAAACATTTGACTTGCGATGAATCGATGTTAGTTTATTTACGTTGCTAAGGATATTAAATTTCTTTACACAGAGGTAAGTACAAGAGCACCTAACAAACCTGCAGGGTTGCATGTTAAAAGGGATTAAAGACGCATGTAACCGATAAAATTCTTATCAGGCTCCCGACCATTGAGAGCTGCTTTTATTTCTTCTGTATGGTTACGTTTAGTTCATTCAATAGAAACTATGGTGAGAGTGAAACGTAGAGGGGTCCCTGTATTTGATTTTTCCTTTGTGTAAAAACTGGAGGATCAAATTTACTGTGTTCCAAATGAAAGGTGATAGAATGCCCTGAGAAATTATTTCAGTAATTTTTACTTTTCCCAATAATAGATATTTAATGAAAATAATTTTTCTTCGGAAATACGCTTTGTTAAATATTGTTTTTTGGTAAATATTTCTTTTTACAACACAAGCGCGTTGTTTTACAGCAAGATCCTGAAAGCAGAAGTTGTAGATTTGATTTTCTTTGAACTGTATTATTTATTATTTTATCTTTAAACTATTAAAATTTTTAAAATTTCAAAATTTTGAAGTTACAATTACGTCCCCTATCCACAAAAGTAGCATATTTATTTTACACCCAAGAAATACGATGAGGTGCTCGTCGGCAATGTTATTGACTTCGGTTGAATTAAATCGCTTCGAAAATCAAATAGTAATATAATTTTACATAAAATGTTAGGTTTTACACATTTCTGGCAACGACATAGGGTTAATCCAGAAGAGGTGAAGCCCCAAAATGGAACGTAAGGTCCCAAAAGATCTCATTTTGCTGATGACAACGTGCGGAACCTAATTCGAAGCCTTCAATTAATACAAATTTTTAAAGCCTCAGAAGGCACTGTTTTCAAGTTAAGCATGATATAGCACGGAATAGACCATTAAGCAGACCGTATGTTGAATTTTCACACTGATTTTGACGTATTTTACAATTTTTAATACGTATTAAGTGAATATGCAATTCCTCACATTAGCGTGAAATTCTCTTTTAATTGATTCATCATCCGTTACGATTGGTTGGGTGTGAGAGCCGCAAAGAGTATCTCTACTTCAGAAATGAACTACGGATGTGTAGAATGGTAAGCCGATGTATTCAACAGTAGTTCCACATTCCACCGCTGGCCAACTTAACGTGAACGAAATTATCTGTACGCTTTGAGTTTGCCGAAGGTGACGACAGCGCTGCTGTCGGCATGCATCGACATGCACCCACGAGCTGCAATGATCTACAAGGCAATGACCTGATGTAAACCATCTTATTTGTTACAATACAATATTTCTTAGTTGGCCGTCAGCAAACTTGAAATGAACAAGTATGTCGCAATGCATTAATTTGTTACATGTACTTGACAATAATCACATGAGAATGCTGAAAAGTGTGTTTCGTTTTAACATACACAAAATATTTTCATATTTCAATTAAAACTTTTGTTTAGCTAGTACAGGGTGCGGCAGAACCGACTAAGCAGTTTTAAGGAGCAATAAAAATTAAATCTGAACATATTGAGAGAAAATGTTTTTATTTTATAAATTAGTACAATATACCATTTTATATTCATTTAGTTTTGAAAATAATGCCCGGAAGGTGGCGGCCCTTAGCATCAATACATTGCTGTTGACGATCCCTGAAGTTTCGAGCAGCTCTTACACACATATCGCGGGGTATGGCATTAACTTCGTCAATAATCCGCATTTTTAACCCTGCTAGGGTGTGAGGGCGGCTTTTGAAAACCTTTTCCTTCAGATATCCTCAAAGAAAGTAGTCACAAATGCTCAGATCTGGTGACCGCGCAGGCCACCCGACATCACCCCTCAAAGAGACGAGGCGTCCCGGAAACATTTCTCTCAAAACACCAAGTGAAACCCGAGCTGTGTGAGCAGTAGCTCCATCCTGTTGAAACCACAAGTCCCCCAGTCCATGTTCTTCAACAATCTCGTCCAATTTGGGTTGCAGAAAATTTCTCAACATTGAAACATAACGTGTGGAATTCACTGTCACGGTCACTTCTTCCTCCTCAAAAAAGTAAGGGCCAACCACGCCAAATTTTGAAATGGCACACCACACTGTCACTTTAGGGGAATGTTGCGGTCTTTCATGAATAATTCGGGGGTTATTTTCAGGCCAGTAACGAAAGTTCGAACCAGTAACGAAAGTAACCAGTAACAAAAAGCTCGTTGTGTAGCGATCACAGATCTGATGTTTTCATAATAAGCGCGAATGGCAAAACGACGATGTGCACCGGTCCACACCATGTTGGTTACTGAAATGGGGTTAACTACTGAACAAAGGCAGACCACATGCAGCTGCCTACCCCCACTACAGTTCCCTTGGTAATCAATAGAAACTGCTTAGTCGGTTCTGCCGCACCCTGTAGTAACGTGAAATAATGTGTGTCACTTAAGCATCAATATATTTTATTAATTCATGAAAAATACTACAACTCCTATTTTTGCCATGGGTTTTAAACAGTAACCTTTGTAAATAAAACCATGTTTAAGCTCCTGTAATACAATACCATGACTATTGAAAACAATTCTTGTTTATTTGAAAAATTGGAATGATTGCATTGTATAATTTGATTGATCGTAAATCAACTTGAATTTTTTATTGTATTGCTAATATTTAAGCGATAATTATACTGAGCAGGATGACTGGTCAGTTTCTTTGTGATTCATAATTTGTGTAATTTAAATAATATTGAAACATTGCAGTTGAGCAGAATATTTTGAGACATTTCTTGTTTTGTGTAAAAATAATATTTGATTATAGTTTTGTCCACAGCAATATGTGGATAAAAATAATGAAATAAGACAATATTCTATTAACTAATTACAAAACTGTATGTTTTGATGCTAAAGAGCTGAAACAGGACTTTTAACTGATATCTCCTAACACAATTAGTGTCGAATTATGGAAAAAGTCGATATTCGTGATTTTTCAACTATTCAATGTAGTAACCAGTATAGTCCGGGTTTAATTACATTTTGTATGTCTTGGTATATTGAGCTCTCAAAATTTTATCTTGGAAAATCGTGGCAATCCTAACACAATATCGAAATGTTTCGTTACATACTTTTACGTATTTTGTAGTACATCACACATTTTACATCTTTTGCAAACCTTTTTATTATTACAATTATTTTCTTTAAACTTATTTCAAAAAAAATAATTTAACGATTTTTTTTCAAAAAATCGGCACAACTTTCTCTTACACGAAATCAGAATTGTATGCTGACGACGAGAAGTGTCCCTTGTGAAGACGCGGTGTAGATCTGTACTACTTGTTTGTTGCTACAAGTGCTCGTAAGCACTGAGAATGTTATCTTTAGGTGTGCAACGTACCAGTGATGTCATTCATTATCTTTAATCCAAATTTCCGAAAAAAAGTTGGTTGTGGCAGACGTGTGACGATAATATTACAATGATTGTTTACAGGTTATTGAGTTTCTACTTTTATACAATGGCTATATTTGCTCTATAACATTAAAAACATTGTGAAAAAATTCAATAGGCCAAGCAATATTTTATTTAAAAAATTGTTTGTTTAATTATTTATTAATAAATTTTCAAATTATGTAAATCTCTTTTATTTGTAAATTACACAATAAGAACGTTTTCATTTAGCTCCAGAAATACATACATACATACATTTATTAGAACTGCAATTGGGTATAACCCGGTGGCAGTTAATGACAATAACTGCAAAAATTACAACACTTACATTAATAATAATAATACTAAGAATGATAATAATAATAATAATAATAATAATAATAATAATAATAATAATAATAATAATAATAATAATAATAATAATAATAATAATACGTATTTTGATCGTATTTTGATTTTACATATTATCTCTCTTTTTAGATATTCATTACATATTCGTACCGTCAATATAACAAATAGTTGTACGTATTTTACCGTTTCATATTACATATTTTTCCTGACTAGTAATCAGCGTCGTATGTCGTATGTATGTCGTGTGCACGCCAGCCTTGGGCTGGAGACCAGGTTGCCTGTGCGCTGAGAGCGTTACTGAACTAATTCAGTAGCACATGGCGCTGTGCGCGGGGCGGGGTGGGGCGGGACGGGGCGGGGTGGGGCGACTGGCACTGCGCCAAAGGAGCACTTCCACCCCGTCGCCTTCCCCTCCCCGCCCCGCCCCTCCCCCCTTTGCCGCTCCTGCCGTATTTTTAGGGGGCTCATATTGTAGCCACCGGCACCGTCGCGAACGAGGCGCAACCCTAACAGATATCCGTTATATTTGAGTATAAGTCAGATCCTGCCGTAAACATCTCAAGTCAGAATCCCCCGCGGGCGAAATACCCGCGTGCATGAAAGGGCGCGCTTCGCGATCGCGGCCGACAGAAGGCGCGCGACACCAGCAGCAAACTCGGAGCTTTTCACCTGGGACTGCGATTTAATCCTCTTCGGGTTTTGCCTTCTCTCCGCTCACTATCCGGAAGGTTTTAAATCCATAGCAACTCACATCTCGTACAATGTTCTCGGTTTGTTGCTAGGTGATGAACGAAAAAACATTAAGAAGTAATGCACATCGTAGGTTTATGAGTTGATCATGTTTTGGATTCAAACAACGATACACTTTCGAATGTACTGTAAAATTGTGTGGAGACTCAATATCGGTCCCGCTTTTCACCCCTTCGTTCTCCCTGGGGTCTTCGTGCAGCAACCCGTGTTTCGAACGTGCCAGCCAGCACTCGCCGCTGAGGGCTGCGTGAGAGAGCGCATATAGGGGGAAGGGCCGGAAGTGTCCTCCCCCGCCCCGCCCTGCGCCCTGCCACACCCTGTCCCTCCTCACTCTGCACCGCACTGCGCCGCCCCGCCCTTTCCCCAACACGAAACGTCCCACCCCACCCTGCCCCGCACCACCCCACCCTGCCCCGCACCGTCCTACCCCGCCCCACACTTCCCCGTTCCACCCATCTCACCCACCCCGCACCGCCCCACCCCACCCCACCCGCCCCTCCCCGTGAGATGCCGTGTAGGTCATTTAGCCATGATAGTTCGTATCCAGAGATCAAAGTAATCAAATATAATGCATAGATGAAAGCGATGATCATCAAGATAGTGGGAGAGCCGAGCGCAGGAGGAAGAAAATTACAGGTCTGTCTGCGCAGGCACAACAGGCTCTGATAGGGTCGAGGCCTACTAATGAGGTTGCGACCTTGCGACCTTGGATTAAGGGGTTCGTGTGGGTAGCACATAGACATCCCTACGCCGTGTTCCGGTCTCGGCAGCTTGAGAAGTGAGCTTTCTCATCGTCTCACAGCAAACGATTCTGGGACGTTGCAAAGAAAGCGCACACAGTAATCTACCCCGACCGGGAGTCAAACCCGGGATCGCGTCATGGAAACAGAGCATGCTGACCAGTGAAGTACCCATGCCGGAGAATGTTACAGGTCACAAGCAATTAATTTTCAAGTATCAATTTTTGTTTTTTACTTTCTCATTGAATAGAAAATACCCGACCGAAAGCGCACGCTCACAAATATGTTTCCGTCATGGTGCTCGCGCAGGCAAACTCTGTCCGCTGACGAGAGATTTTGTGGAGGATAGAACAGCGAGGATTTTTTTGGGGGACGGTATAACCGCCTCATGCGTAAACAAACTGTCACCGGGAGCGCGTCTTTCCGGCTCCTTTGCCAATCATATAGATACTATAGAGCCAATCCTATCCCTTTTAAATCCAGACTTTTGAGAAAAAAAATTCTATAGTCCTGAGGCATTTATTTTCTTAGTCTACCTTACTCAAAGATAAAATCGTTCTAACCTGATACTCAAGTTCTTACAATAAAAAAATCGTTACTTCAGGTTTTCAACGACCTACACAAACGATGTATATCGAAGAAAGAACGCATTATGAGAAAAAACAAAAATCATAACCTGCACGATTGTGTGGGTTGGAACTATACCTATATCAACACAATTGTGTAGGCAGGGTCGGAAATAGATATAGACACTGTAGGGTCATCATGTAGACACTAAGCTTCTAATGCTGGTGTGTGATAAACGTGCTCTTCCCCCCTATCGAGGTATTCCCAAGTTTGCCTCCGTGGTTGCGAAGTGAGTATTTCGCTCGATTTTTTTCTTGGGGCAAGAGTACATTTACTGTTATTGTGAGCTTTATATTTGAACATTACGAGAGAATAATGTTGTTGCGGCGGCGATGGTGTAATAGTTAGCGTATCGGACCCGAGTTCGCGGATTCAAACCCGTTCGAAGCAGTGGGTTTTTAAGGGCTAAAAAAATCCTTCGTACACCTTTCTTCGGAGGGAAAGTAAAGCCAGCTGTCCCATGTTAGTAGATTTACTTCGTGTGAAAGATACTCAAGCCTAAATGAAGCTTCTGAGCTAAATTCAAATCGCCTGTTTTGTCGTCCCAGTAATACCTTCTTTCTCCACTAGTGGGTGAGAAACAACGAAATTTGCGAGATCACACAGAAGAGCGAGCCTGATGGCCCGAGTCTGGCCACGTAAAATAAGGCATCAATTCAATTCAATTGTTTTTCTTTAAAAAAAATCAATGTCATTGAGAGCATTGAAGGTACGTTATCCTTATTCATTGTACGTGGTTCTTTCCTTCTTCTTCCGTACTTCCTTCTTCTTTGACTAGGGGCTTCGCACCTCTGGAGAGAGAGAGAGAGAGAGAGAGAGAGAGAGAGAGAGAGAGAAGAAGAAGAAGAAGAAGAGAAGGGGAGAGAGAGAAAAAGAGAGGGAATGGCAGAGAGAGAAAAAGAGAGAAAAGGGCAGAGAGAGGGGAGAGAAAGAGAGAGGAGAGAGGAGAGAGAGAAGGAGAGAGGAGAGAGAGAAGGGGAGAGGAGAGAGAGAGAAGGGGAGAGAGAGAAGGAGAGAGGAGAGAGAGAGAGAGACGCAGCGACGCAGTGGCGCCGGGTGTCAATGCGACAGGCGCTAGCGACTTGGCGTGGCGCGGAGCGGCGCGGGGCGAGGAGTAAACAAGGTCGTAAACCTGCCTCGGCGCCAAACGGCAGCGGCAGCGAATAGCAGGCGGGGAGAGCGAAGCAAGGTGCAGGTGGGGAGTTGGTGCAGGGCGGTGAGCGCTGCCAGTCCCCCCCCCCCCTCCCTTCCCCGCCGGGGACAGGCCAGTGCCCGCCCGCGCTCAGGCGCCTTTGTCCGGCAACGGAGCACTTTTTTTTCGCTCGAGCCGCAGGATTGCTTTCGCTATTCCTGCTGCTGCTGTCCTTTTCTCTCTTTCGTTTTGTTGTTGTTGTTCTTCTCCTTTCTTCTTTTGCTTTCTCGCATACGACACACGCAGTATAGAGAAAGTTATGTAATGCTAAAGCGTAAAATAGAAATTTCGGTAAGAAATATACATACATATATATTGTAGGAACCCAATAGCGAGAGAGTGGGATCTCTCCTTTCTATCCTATATATAGAAAGTTATTTCCTCTAACACCTTGTATACTTAAAATGCACGTTTTTGGTGCCCTTTATCCCGAAAAACTGGTTTATGACAAAACTTATGTCCGACCGTGCGTCTGTCCATCCGCTTCCGTCTGTGAACAACGCTAGAGGCTAAACCAAGTAGGATTTTAACCAAAATTGATATCCCCTGATCGATCTGGGCTCCTAACGTGTATACCACCCAACCCAGGCCCGCCATTGATTAGGTCTGTGCGGGTCAAGTAAGTGTACCTCCAGCGCAATAAACCAATCATGATTAATTTTGCAATATGAACCCTTTTCCTTGCTGCTGTTGCATGGTCATATATTTCACCTATAACACAATCTACCTTTCAATTCGAATCGTTGGTTCGTACTAGCAAAATAACTGTATCCGACCAGCTCAGGCCGATAACTCGGCTTAGTTGCGGCGTTCGAATGCTCGGAAAACGTCGTACATCTAGAGCATCGTTCCAGCATGCCGTACGATACTGTCCCCTAGAACAAGCACATTTTATCTGCACCCTTATCAGTATTTGTTTACAGTTTAGAAATCATGCCAGAATTCGCCAGTAACTGCTCATCTAGGTCCCTGTTTCATTTGATGCATTCTTCCAGCAATGATCTCGTGGTCTTCAATTCTTTCTCCAGCTCCCATATCCACTTCTCGGCCCTCTGGTCTCAGTGGAAATCTGATGCACTCCTGAGGAGTAATACATCATAATACGTATCCTGAGATATGTTAGCATTATTGTAATAGGGTATAAATACTAGTTCAATCACGAAGTTTTGTGTTGGTGGCGTTTAAAAACATACAAAATTACCTTTACCACATTATATACTATAGAAGAGATTGTTATTATATTATTTTATGATTACTATTATTTTGTTTTTTCTCAGCAATCACTAGGATCTATTCACCTAGCCATAAGACTTAGGCTTGGGTAAATGCATCTGTTATTGACAGATCCAAGAAAAGACGAATAAGAAACTTACTATTTTCGTCAGTCGTTCAGTTGAACTTTCGTACAATACGGCAAGTCTGTAGGATTAAAGTTTGCAAGATGGTTATGCTGATGCATTGTGATAATTCTATTTTCGTAATACCGTTTCGTTTTTTTTTCGTTGTGTCACAACTCCCGCGGCAGAGATAATTATTGGCACTATTTGAATCTCACCCAATGACCATTGTAGCATCAGCTACTCAGGACGTGGCAACGCAATAAACAGAGGAGCAGCGTGGATATTTCCAAAAAAGACACGCGTAGAATTGACACACACTAGGGGAGAGGGTGAAGATCAAACCCAAGGGTGCCAAGGCGACAGTCGCCACGCCAGATGTGTCGTAAGACCGTACGATTGCGACCGTGAGGTGGCGGCAGTGGTCCTACGTAGTCGAGAAGTCGCAGCGGAAGGGGCTTTTTGTTCCGGAAATCTGTGTCGCAAGGACGCAAGAGTGCGTGGGATTCCTTCTGTACGAATTTCACGTCAGATGGGTAATGCATTTCATAGCTCTCTGCCAGCCACAGGGGAAACTGGGTGGAATAAAAACTACTAGCACAATGGGATGGCTTCGGAAAGAAAACGGAGGGCGAGATACTCGATCTACCTGCAGAGATTCGGGGGAGAGGGAAAGGGTGCAGTATGAAGGAGAAGAATCAATAGGTAAAGGACAGCGGTCAGCTGATGTGATTAGTCGGATCAAACAGATGAGGGAGATCCCGTGATGCTGTTCTACCGCAGTTCCCCATACATTTCGGTTTATTATTATTATTATTATTATTATTATTATTATTATTATTATTATTATTATTATTATTATTATTATTATTATTATTATTATTATTATTATTGCGTATAGACCACACTACACGTTATCTTCCGAGACCCCGGAGAGATGAATTATGGGGATCAGCTTTTCACGGCTATATTCCTTGATGCGACAAAATTGTTACGCCTTAAAGTATAAATTATGAGATGAGAGGAAGGGTAAAGGGACAATCACAAACAAGACCATGTCTACGCAAGGAATCGAACCTGCAGCCTCGTCGGCGCAGACGACGGCTGCCGACACCGTTTGCGTCACGAGGCCGGCTTATTATTATTATTATTATTATTATTATTATTATTATTATTATTATTATTATTATTATATTTTTTTCGTTAATCGGCCAACTAGGACCACGCAAGCAAGCATCCTGCATTTACCGTGGCTCAGTTTTTATTTATTATCGCGGTGGCAGGTGCTTGCAACAACTTTTGGGGGGGACCAGCATTTTAGCTGGATCCGATTTTTATCCCCCACGGTTGTTAGCCCTGGGGGTATGGAAGATGAAATGATGATACGATGATAATGGGGGTGAAAGGACAACACATACAGACATACACAAATACACCCATGCCCGAGGCGGGGCTCGAATCCGCGATCTTCTGGTCCGAAACCACTCCGGCACTACTGCCTTAGCGATCTCGGCCATCTGATCGATTATTATTATTATTATTATTATTATTATTATTATTATTATTATTATTATGTTTTTCCCGTGTGCCTTCGGCCTGCAAAACCACGTCGAGGCAAAATGTATTTGAATGACTCTTACTAACCAAATACTTCTGTTAAAATGTTGTGTGTTGGCGGGCGGGAGGGAGGGGCGTGCGCTGTCGCCCGGCGGCGGAGGGCGATTGTCGGCGCGTCCGGGCGACGCCGCTGGGCAGCGCCGCGGGCGCGCTCACAGGCTGCCTCCGCCCCCGCCGGGCAGGGTGACGAAGCGTCGCGGCGCGGCGCGGCACGCGAGCTCCCTGGGCGGCCGCGGCGGCGGCCTCCACGCGGCCCCATGGTAACCTGCGGGAAGGCCTTTTCTCTCGGGGTCAAACTATACACTTATTACTCGTACGCCACTGTTGGGGCTTCATGATGTCGTAGAAATGATTTTTTGCTTCCTTTTGTATGTAGTAGATTTCTTATTCTAGTGCTTAGTGTAATCGGAATCCATGTTTGTTAGTAATTATTATAAAAAAATATTATTTTTTAGAATTTTCTCCACAAGTCTGTCTACTTATATGTGGGCAACAATAATGCTTAAAATATTTGTAGGAATATTTATAAAATGAATATTTCTCGATGAATTTGGACTGGTTTGAATCCCTGCCGGTTTGGAAAACATTTAAACTTTACATTAAACTCCTGGGACATTGTCAAAATTCTCTCAAACATGGTTCTAAATGTTCTCCATCTATATTACAAGAATAGAACGATTTACACTTATAGAGACGGCGTAGATCCGATTTACATTGTTAGCTCTCAATTTTTCGAGTTGAAGAAGTTTGATGTTTTTAAACCCTCCCGGCCAACGACAATATTGAAGCTAGATTTTCTTTTAATGAAATTTGTTCTCTACATTTTGATCTTCTATTAATGTCATCAACATTTTTTGGAACATTACTAGTTTTCATGCAATTATGATTGAAATATACGCAATATCAGAAAGAAGATTTTCTGAAAAATTGCTCCATTGTTTTCTTTAAACTTTTTGTGGAGATAGAACTAAATGCACTAATTAACATGATAGCCGTACCATTCTTTCATTTAACAAAAATTACACAAATGATTTTTTTAATCTCTTACCGAGTCTTTTAAATGTTCCATCACATTTCGTTGGTTTTAGTGTAATTTATTGTCGTTGTGTACTGTGTGTGAGACGGATGAGACGGTCTAACCCCAAGGGGTGGGGGTGGGGTGCGGTCGCAGCGGGGCGAGTGCATGGCGGGCGCCCAGGGGCGGTGCGGGGCGGCGGAGGGCGAGCGGGACGACCCGGCCTTCAAGGCGGCCCCCGTCCCCGTCCCCGCCCCCGCCCTGGCCGTCGTCCCCGGCAGCGGCGACATCCCGCCGTTCGCCAGCGCGTGGGAGGGCGCGTCGCCGCCTAGCTACGCCGCCTCGGACTGGGACTGCTTCTCGCGCTCGCCCTCCGACTCGCCCACGGCCTCCGACAGCCCCGAGCACAGGTCTGCCGCGCGACTCGACCCTAGCGATGCGATAGCGACAAGAGCACGTCGTGGTATCGTCACTTGTTGACTGTCCGGGTGACGCCGCGTCGCTGGCTGAGAGGTCACCCGGACAGCCGCGTCTCCCGGACAGCCAAGAAGTCATGAACTCGAGCCGCGGAAGCTTACGATGTTGCCAAACATTGATGATCAAAATCAAAACATCGGTGTTAATAATATCCAGACCAAAATCCATGATTGTTGAAAAACATCGATGTTTTCAAGCTGGTTTAGTAAACTCTAAAATTAAATTCGTCGACTCGGATAGCCGAGATCGCTACGGCAGTAGGGTCGTGGCGATCTTGGATCGAAGGATCGCGGGTTAGAATCCCGCCTCGGGAATGGATGCATTTGTGATCGTCCCTTCACCCTTCATCTTCATCCTATCACTTCATTAAAGAAGGATTAATAATTCCCTGCATGAGCAGGAGACCCTTGCCCTTAATGGGATGTGCAGTTGGCTAAACCATAAAAAAATTCGAGCGCAACAAAATTTAATTTGACAATGGCCATACTTAGTAATGAATAATTAAAATTGAACTTCACTCGTCAACGTCACTCCATGTGCAAAATACAGGAAAGATGAAGGAAACACCATGCCATCAGGATCATTTCCAACAGGATATGGTAGTCTGCTCGATGAATTAATAGAACAAACCGCACCGAATATATCGATCCAGTACAAACATATTGGTACCGTCAGTTATTGTTTCTTATTTTAACTTTTACAAAATTTTGGTTATGGACATCTTTCAACCACCAACAAAACACCGAAAACGTAAAAACATCGAACCCAAAATATAGATCTTCAATAAACATAGGTTTAAATACATCGATTTTTTATAGAAACATTGATGTTTTGAAAACATCGTCATTCATGTTGCATCCCTGCGTACCAGACATTGCTCTCCGACATGCAGATTACCAGATATCTGCAGGGATTCTGACAAGAAGGTCCCAAGGTTCAAGTCTAGACGGTGGCAGTATTTTTCACACTAGTTAGAAAGCTAGGTGGAATTTCGCCGCTGTCTGAAGGAGACATTCAGCGATAAACTTCTCTGATAGGTAATTTTCCGTGGTTTCTGCGATCAAACCAGGCGAATGCCGGAACAGTGCCTCTAATAAACGGGCCAAGGACCGCACGCGATCTTTCCTTCCACTTATCGTAGGGGACTAGTGATGGTAGAACGTTGAGCGCCCGGAAACCGCCACCACCCACTCAGTGAGTCGTGTTGTGCCGCTGGGCAGCGGGGAGGAGCTGGAGCCGCTGGCGGCGCTGGAGCTGGAGTGGGAGCGGCGCGCGGGCTGGCCGAGCGAGGCGTCGTCCTGGACGAGCGTGTCCAGCTCGTCGGCCAACTGCTCCAGCATCGGCTGGGACTCGCCTTCGTCGGGGGCGAGCGGCGCCGGGGGCGCGGGCGGGGCCGCGGTCGGGGCGGCGTGGCGGTGGCGGCTGCGCGCCGCGCCGCCCCTGCGCCTCGTCTCCCCGCGCAGCCGCCGCCTGTGGCGCGCGCTGCGCGGCCGCCTGCGCCGCCTGCAGCGCCGCCGCCTGCGCCGCCTGCAGCGCGCGCGCAACTACAGCTACAACATCTGGCACTGGCGCAGCAGCAGCGCCGACTCGCTCGAGAGCGCCCTGCAGCGCGGGCATTCGCCCAGCGCGGTCGCCGTGCTGGCGGCCGCCGCCGACGGCCTGCACGGCCTGGAGGGGCTCGACGGCCTGGACGGCCTGGAGGAGCTGCGCGGCCTGGAGGGCGGAGACGAAGTCGTGACGGCGCTGGCGGGCAACGCGCGCGCATGGGACGCGGCGGGGGAGGGCCTCGCGCAGGCCTGGGGCTGACGACCCACCTCCCTCACTACGCACCCCTTGTACCCACTCAGGCGCAAATACATTGAAACACTACTGAATTGCCTTTATTATTCACAGGCGATGGCTTATACTTTTGCTGGCGCAAATGTATTAAACAGTACTGAATTACCTTTATTATTCACAGGCGATGGCTTATACTTTTGCTGGCGCAAATGTATTAAAACAGCACTTAATCACGCTTATTATTGACAGACGATGGCTTATACTTTTGCTGGCGCAAATTTATTAAAACAGTACTGAATTACCTTTATTATTGACAGACGATGGCTTATAATTTTTCTGGCCAAAATCTTGTTTCATCTATCAACGAATTCATATTAATGTTTGACGACAACAAACACTTCAGGTCCCTCGGCTGGCTTGGGCGAACTAGCTAGCTTTCTCTGAGGTGATCCTGGGTTCAATTACCGGCAGGAGCATGAATGAAGATGTTGCTTTCTAAATCAATTCATATTCATACTTGACGAATGTAAACAATGGAGGCCCGTCGGGTCGCTCATGGACAGCGTTAGAGCTTTCTGTGAGGCGGTCCTGGGTTCGATTACCTGCCGGAGCAGAAATAAAACAGTGGTTTTCTAATACCGATCGTTCCAATTTCTGTAGCTGTGAGACGAAAGTAAATGATCAGGCAGGCCAAGTAAGCTAGTTAGGATGTTGGAAATGAGTAATACTTGCCACATGACTCCGTTACTCTCAGTCGTGGTTAATAAAAACAAAAACCAGACTAGAGCTTGGCAGCACTGCCAGCTGGTAAAACTCGGATTAATCCGATCTTGAAAAACCAAATACCTATATAAAAATGCATATTAATATTAAACAATTCTTATTTGAACAAATTCATACAAGCTTCATAGAGAGATGCAAAAGTGCAACTGTATTAAAATCCTAGAAGTCCCCGTTAGTCGTCGGCGAAATCCTTTTCGAAGAAGCAACCCATTGATATCACCGTTCTTCTTTTCGTTGACGAACTTTTCTATTTCAGCCAGTGATGAAATCAGTTCTCAGTTCACCTGTGGAAGCCATAAATCTCCGATAGCGTGAGTTGTGTTCTTGCTCTCAGTATCCGTTTCGTTTTATGGGCGTCCGGAAAAATGCTATTGAGACGACTAGCGAGCACTCGGGCGAAACGTTTTACAGAGTAGTTTTGGTCGAAACCATCTGCTCAAAAAGTTCACTTTCTCGTTCGTAAATTAATGTAAGGTGACTGCGAAGATTTTGCTATTCGCTCGATAAGAAATACCACGCAATTGTATACGGAGTAATAAACGTAGCATAGAGAAAGTTATGTAATGTTGTGGAAAAATAATATCGGCTGTTTTCCAAGCAGTAGGGATGTATTTGCATCGTAAAGAAGGATTAAATATTGCCGTCAAAATCGCTATATACTGTATACTATATATTATTACTGACATTGTTTTAGAGAGGGAAATTAATTTGATGGGAAGTTGTATCCTCTCTCTTATACGTTAAATCAATTTCACAGGTAATGGATTTCGGTCCTTATTAGACAATATTTTAACTTTTAAAACTTTTCCATTGTAAGAAATATGAGTATCTTTAACCATAACCGAAAGCTGTTTTTGTCTAGAAACTCTGCATGTAAAGTGTTGTTCATTTATTTAATCACAAATATTTGTAAGGGTACGGAAATCTTCAACTGATGTAAACAATATTTTTAGTGCTTTTAGTTGGTTTAGTTGTGAAGTCACTTTTTGTAATGTTTTGAATAGTTTGCACTTGTTTATTGTAATCGCTTTCGTAAATATGTTTAGATGATGTTTCACTAATACGGGTACAACACACAGAACTGGTTCGTGACGGGGTTTCTGAATAAATCAAAACGAGATGATACCGGTAAGTTATAAACAATTCTATTTGATCACTAATTTTTCTCGTTTTGACATTCACGCTCTGAACAACATTCACTTCATTTTATATCTGAAGAACCGTTTTAAGAGATGTTTGATTCAGGCAAGCCATCTAATGCGCTAGCGTCTGCGCCTTGTTGTGGAAGCACACCTGGTTGTTGCTGAAGATCGATTTTTTGCTGCTGCATTTGTAGTTAAAGATATTGAAGACGACTTTGGTCTAATAAGGTTTGTTGATGATAAACAATTGGAAACATTAGTGGATCCTGTGGTATATTATTCACTGCGTTCAATGCTTCGTTTATGCAATGTCCAAGGTCACAGCCTAAAGGGTCACTATTCGAAAGGATGCTGCTGATTTCGATAGAGTAATATTAAATACTGTAATAAAGAAATATGTGCTAAATAGCCAACCAAGCACACTGATTCAGACAGCAGTGCTCGCACACAAATGGAACTTAGCACTCGCAAGGGAGCTGGAGAGTCCGAAGTGCACAATGTGGCTTGTGAGTGACTTTTTGCATTATTACTTTTTGCGAAAAATCTTTCGTACACTTCTAATACATTATGGAACGTCTCCTCTCTTCTAGGTAGGTACTCGAGCTATTCACAATTTCCCGTTTCATCCGCCAAGGGAGCCAGTGTATTACCCACCGCAGTAACGTTTATGAAAGTATTTCGTAATACAAAACACTTGTATTAAAATTTCGAATTTAAAGTTTACAGAATAGCGTGTGCGAAAACATGACAAGAACATGTGGGAAACGTGCGGGAGTACATGCAATGGAACATGCGGTAAACATGTGAGGAAACATTTTGGGGATCTTATGGGGAAGATGTGGGGTACATGCGGGAAACATGTGCAGAAACGCGAAAAACCTGCTGAGAATATCTGGAGATACATGCAGGGAAACATGCTGAGGACAGGTTCAGCTCGCATTATATTTTGTTAAATGGTATTCTACAAAACGAGACCTTTTGGAACTTTCTGATAATTTATTTGGAGTTTAGCTCTTCTGAGAACCCCCAATCCAACATGCATGGATCGTTAGAAATGAGAATAAAATCAAAATCTATGTAAAATTAGAATGTGACGTCAATATACCCGCCATGACGAGCCAATATTGCTATATTTAGGGAGTCGGCCATGTTCGAATCCAGAAAGAAGCTGTATCCACTGTTAAAATTGGTTTACAAAGTGTAAATGTTTACATTGATTCATCTAATGTCACATTACTGTCTACTCTCCCATAGCACATTGTTCGAGATATTCCAGGTGCACGAAATAAAAATATTAAAGAAGTTAAAATAATTAAATTAAATTAATAAAAGTAATGAATGATGTCGTAGACTTCAGCGGCCAGAGTCGTTATCTGGACTGTCCGGGTGACGCAGTGTCGAAGGCTGATGTGCTGACGTTTCGACCAAACATATCGTGGTCTTCTGTGTAGTCACTACATCCTTGAAGAACACCGCGATATGTTGTTAGAAACGTAGGCACATTAGCCTTCGTCATGACGTCACCCGAACAGCCCAGATCAAAATTAGTGAATGTATTATACGGCAATATAGGTCCAAAACGTAAGCATTTTATTTCATTGTAATAATGGAGAAGAACCCTGAATATTATTCATCATATTATTCGTCAGTGTCAATAATTGTTTGTTGTTTCGGAGTCAGAAGAACGAACAAAATTTGAAGTAAAACAGAAATTGTGACGCAGGGTCTCTCTCGTGGGTCTCCCAGGACGCACTACTTCCGAACAAAAAAGCGAGGCGACGAATTAGAGCTGTCTATGTCCTACCCCGTTCAATTCACAAATTTATTTTTTCATCGTTTGTAACAAATAAGTGTGTTTTTGGGAGAGAACTCGTAGAACCTTCGCCGGTCGCGGCGATCCTCAACGAAATCTCACAGGTCGAGCGCACCAGTTCCCTCCAGGCGAATGCCGAAGCAGTGCCCCAACAAACGGGCCACCGATCGCGCGCGATCTTTCCTTCCTCTTCCTTTTCCTATCCTCTACCTTTACTTGTCATTATAGGCTGAAAATGAATGTAAGGATCCATTGGAAACAAACAACCAACCACAGGTGAACCCAATATCTTGTAAAATAACAACTACTAGCGGAAACCGGTAAGATTAAATCCATGGGAAGTTCAAAGCCGAATCGTTTTACTTGCCCGGGTATTTATTTACCTTATTCATCTATTCAGCCAGGAAAAGGAATGCATTATTTCTCTACAGTTAATGCTGTCCCTAGACTGATCTGGCGTGGGCTGCTGTAGCCTGCTGTACCCTGTACTGCCCTGTGCTGCCCTGGTCTGCTCAAGCCCACCCTGCTCCTTGCTGCAGTCCCCGTCTTGTAGCCTTCCCCCCAGTTGCTGTAGTAGCATTTAATGACCCCGATACCACCCGCCTTACCGCCAGGTTGTGCATGATGTCGACATTTCATTTTTATTCATTAATGTGTATATTACATACAAAAAATATATAAATCGAGGGTTTCCAGCTAGCAAAATACACCTTATTTCCTGCTGTAGTAGTTTTTTTTGGAAAAAGGATGTTTACATAACACGTTATAGAAATAATGTAGTATACAGTGATAAAAATGCGAAAAAATACATAAATCTATTAGTTCTCATGCACTTCTGAGAAAAGTGCATTCCGATAGTATTATATTCAATCTTTCAGGATTTTCAAGAGGTAATAAAATTACTCTGATGCCGAACTTTCACCGAACGTCCGTCAGTTTGTTCATCTGCCTTTCCGGCTGTCCGTCCGCCCGTCCGTCCGCCCGTCCGTCCGCCCGTCCGTCCGCCCGCCCGTCCGCCCGTCCGTCCGCCCGTCCGTCCGCCCGTCCGTCCGCCCGTCCGTCCGCCCGTCCGTCCGCCCGTTCGTCTGTGCACAATACTAGTGCCTAAACTATTCGAATGAGTTTTCCCAAGATGAATATTGCAGTGTCGATCTAACCCTACTCTTAGGTCTGTAATATTGAAAGACATTCTTGTAATTTTGAGACTACTTTATTTGAAGACCCTGAGATATTTTCAAAATTCTCTAAAAAAAGGCTTCCTTTTTTTCTTCATTTTTTGTTGTTGAAAGAATTATGTAAAACATACTTTGAAGATGTAACAGATCCAATTTTCACTGTTAACTCTGAATTTTAAAACATTACAAGTTTATTTGTTTCCGCGTCTTCCTACAACAATATATTAAAGATACTTTGAAAGATAGATTTTGGAGATACAACTACTACAATATTTGAGAGAGCATTTTTTCTTTAAATGTAATTTGCTCTCCAAAATTATTACTTTAATTAATGTGAGTAATAGTAGTTTTCGCGCGATTTTTAGTGAAATGAGGATAATATTTTTTTAAAATATTTAAAAAGTTTGAAAACGTTTTCTCAAAATCATCTTCATGAACTCCGATGGACAACTCTGATCATTTCATCAGAAACACCGTTATCTGTACACATAAGTAGATGTCATGTTAACTCCGTATATCCCGTTTGTGAGCCAAGGACGAAAGGCGGAGGATAGGGGGAGGTTTGGTAATTGATTCTTGTTTGTTAGCTTGAAATCTACACATGAGTCGTTCTCGTGTTTGGGCTGTCTGTGCGAATGCACAGCGCATTTGCGGCCTTGTAGCGTTAGAATGGGCTTTGTCGCGTAATTCTGCTACAATGACGCTCGCAAACTGTGGTAGTGCGCAACATATATTTAGTTTAGAATATATATATAAAAGAATGTATTTAGGAATTTGCAAATTGCACATGCGACTCTCTAGTTTTTAATTATTTTCTTTATAATAATTTTTCTGTCTTCAATGAGGGTTGATATTTCCTAATAAATACAATATATTGTGTATTTTTTAATTGCCTACCCTCGTAACTTCTATTGAAGACTTATTTAAGGGTTATTAAGGAATATTTTAGCTTTTCTTGGCAGATGACCAAAGCATCACTGAGATTACTTTTGGCAAAGCTTGAAAGTTGTGATGTTCTGGATCTGAAATATCTTTTGAACATTTGTCAAACTGGAGAAACAAAATACTTAGTTTATATTTATGAGATTTCTGTATTTACAGTATGACCTCGTGTTAATGTAAATGTCTTGTGGAGGAAATAATTTCACTGCAAAAATTTCAATATTTGAGTGGTCCATGTCGTGCATTGTGCTTAATCTTTCAATTTTGGTTTGAAAATCTGATTTTCTGGATTTGACTCTTTTATAAATGAAATGAATTGAATTGAATTAATGCCTTATTTTACGTGGCGAGACTCAGGCCATTAGGCCTGCTCTTCCGTCTGACCACGCAAATTTCGCTATGCTCCTTTCACCAACTAGCAGAGAAAGGAGGTATTTCTTGGGGGAGAAACAGGCGATTTGAATTTAGCTCGGATGCGTCATTTAGGCTTGAGGATCTTCTACATGCAAGTAAATCTACTAACATGGGACAGCCGGCTTCACTTCCCCTCCGAAGGAAGGCGTACGAAGGATTTTTCGCCCTGAAGAATCCACGGCTTCGATCGGATTTGAACCCGCCAACTTGAGTACAACAGTCCGAAACGCTAACCGTTACACCATCGCCGCCGCCGTAAATGGTGCTGTTTTCACGATCGAAGGTGGGCGTAGCTGCATTTAAGCTGGGCATGTAGATATCTGGCCGACCTGGATGGCTGAGGGGGCCAAGGCCGACACAGCGCTTCGGTCCGAAGGGTCTCTGGTTCGGGTCCCGCCTTGGACGTGATTGTTTGTCCCTTGGTTCTCATGTACAGGGTGCGGCAGCATAACTTCCTTTTTTAAAATGCGCGCCATTCAGTTAGTTGATGTCATAGCGGAGCGTCAACATGGGGATGTCAAGAGGGGGTACTGTAAAGTTTTGTCCCGACACGGTTCAGTCGCCATCATGCGTTGGAATAGTGAGGAGCGTGCCTTTGCCGTTGAGGCCTGCATTTAAAAAAAGGGCGCGCATTTTAAAAAAGGAAGTTATGCTGCCGCACCCTGTATGTGTTGTTGTGGAAGACCTCGCCTTCTGCTGGCTGTAGATGAGGTGAGCCCGCAAGTGTGTTGGTGTCTAGTAGGTGTTCTAATATTCGTCCCATCGGCACGTAAATGGTAACCGGCTGGATAAAAGCCCCGAAAAAATAGATAGCTATCTAAATGGGTAGAAAAACTTTCTCTGAATCCTAATATTCGCAAGTTGGCACTCCGAGTTTCAGCCTTTTCAATGCGAATTTAATTTCTTATTGAAATAAGGGGGTTATTCATTTTAATATTTCCTTCGGCATTTTTTTTAAACGTCCGTCGGTCTGCTCATCTGCCTTTCCGTCCATCCGTCCGTCTGTCCGTTAGTCTGTGAACAACACTGGCGACTAAACTTTTCGTAAGATTTTTCCCAAAATGGAAATTCCACGGTCCATCTAATCCTACTTGACGGTCTGCTATTTTGAAAGATATTATTCAAATTTTGGGAGTACTTTACCTGAAGAGCCGGGGATAATTTCAAAATTCCCTGAACAAAGACTGAAATTTTTCTTTATATTTTGTTGTTGAAAGAATACAGTAAAACACACTTAGAAAATGTAACTCCTTTTGAATGCGAGTTTAATTTCTCATTGTAATAAGGGGGTTATTCATTTTATTCATTGTAATACTTCTTCCTTCGGCAGGTTTTTTTCAAAATGAAAATCGCGAAGGTGATACATAGAATGTTACGTAAACCAGAAACGCAAAAAAAAAAAAAAAAAAAAAAAAAAAAAAAAAAGCATACACAGTGGAATGTGTCTTGTTCCCGTACGCGCCTTTGGGCCTCTGACGGCCCACTGTGCGGCGTCGGGCGCACGGAGGCGGCGGTGTCGGCGGCGGCGCTAAAATTGAGCGCTAGGTCGCGCGACCTCGCTCCTCGTCGCCCGGCGACCTCCCGCGCCGCGGCCGCGCGGAACACGGGCGCCGGAAGTAGCGCACGGCCACCCCGCCCAGGTGGCTCAGGGCATCAGCTGACGTCGCTGCAGTGCCTCTGACCGGGAGGTCCTATGGTCGACTTCCGACGGTGGCGAGAGGTTCGATAGGTCGAATTTAGCCGTTGAGTGCAGGAAAATTCTAGTTGCCGGCTACTCTGATCAGGAGTTTTCCGTGGTTTCTTCGATCAACACCAGGCGAATGCCGGAACAGTTCTCTAACAAACGGGCCACGGACCGCGCGCGATCTGTACTTCCTCTTCCTTGCCCTATCCTCACCCCTTACTTACACACCCTTACTCTTACATGCACTACACTACCACACTTGCACAGTCGGGTGCTTAAAGCTTGTCATGACTAGGGCGATGCCCCGCTGGGGGAGATACTTGGTCGGGGAAAACTCCGCAAGCCGAAGCGTGGTCGGCCGTCGGATCTCACTATCTAGTAGGGGGATATCTCTGCCCCTACCGCGATAAAACATACACTGCAATTAAGGGACAAATGACCCTATCAGTTGACGCTCCAGGAATCTAACCAATCCAATGCCGACACAAATTTACCAACTACTGCAGTTTACCCAGCCATCAGACTAGAATTGCCAATATGATGGCTATGTATATTAAAAATGTTACAAGAATCATGGATTTTGAAGTGTATGATCGGTATTGAGTCTATAATAACCCAACGGTAAAAAAACGAAGATTCACTGACTTAGCACGTCTGATTCCTTTTTCGAAGATAACAGAATATTATCACCTCTGCAAAAGTTAGAGGGGGCACATTTTACTTATTGTTAGTCATAAAATAGTTATTAGTTAAGAATAGACCTTCCGGTCTTCAGAAGTAAAGTTGGGACCTAGAGAAGATTTGGCCAGAAAACAGTCGACATAGAAGTCAAATCATGAATCCTTTACGGGGAATCATCATGAGCAATTTTGAAGAAAACGCCAAGAACAAAATTCTCTACCAAAAGAGTATTACTTGAGACGAGAAAAGTTTAAACACGGTAGAATGATTTACTTCGCGCGACAAAGAACAGAATGAGCATGCAATCGGGAAAAAAGTAAGATGAAGGAAGCAAAGGGATTAGAAAGTAGGATGTTCTAGAAGTAGGAAGATGCGATTCGGAAGGGAAGATTTATTATTATTATTATTATTATTATTATTATTATTATTATTATTATTATTATTATTATTATTATATGGGACACTACTTACTATTACTATTATTATTATTGTTATTATTATTGTTATTGTTATTATTGTTATTATTATTATTATTATATTACTACTATCATAGGGTGATGAGGGGTGAAGGGGGACTAGGGGTGATAGGAGGTGTTAGGTGGGGTAGTTGGAAGTATACGTTGGAATTTGGAACGGGAGGCCCGGCAATCAAACCCGGGCCTCCCGATTGCGAATCCAGCGCGCTACACACTGAGCCACTTCGCCCGGTGAAGACGTTTTATTATATTGTAAAATAAACTGGTAGCAGTTGAAGGTAGATGATTGGCTAAGGCGAGCTCGCGTGAGAGTCGCGGGCCGTCGCTTATTTCGGGCCGCGCTCGTGGGCAGGTGGCGACGCACTTGCGTCAACACAGCCCTGCCCGCCGCCGCGCACGACACCAGCAAGGAGGCAAAGGCGAAATGGAATACCTCAACACTCAGGAACTTTCCTCATGAAGGAGAACTTTCCAAAGATACGCTCCTTCGTTTTGGGGAAATAAATGTCACTGATGAAATTATTGCTGTGAAAGGATGAGTGAGCGAGATGTGCAGTAAAATATCATTTTCACATCTGTACTCCGATTGAAAGATTGTCTCTCTTCAAATTCACGAGCTGGAAGACGATGGAGACACTGTCCTCCGATTGGGAGTTCCTTTACGACTTAAATTTTTGGTATTGAAACTCCTGATTGGATGAGAGTGTTCCCCTCTCTTTCCAGCTTCTATCTTTGAAGGGTCACTAAGCTTCAATCAGGATATATTATTAGCAAATTGAAGTCTCGAAAGACATTTATGTGGGTGTAATACACTAGAAAATAAAGGAAACTGAATTTAAATTTAAAATAATAATTGTATACTAAATTTCTGTTGAAGTAAATAAACAGCTTATAAGTTTATTGCGCATTCCCAAGACTCGAAGCGCTGTTGTAAACCCGCGAGGTCATAGTCGTCTTTCGTGAACGGCGAGTGCATCGCAATTCTGACGGCTGGCTGCCTGGATAAGGTGCCGTCCTGGAATGGAGTGAGATTTCAGGGCCTCACTATACAAGCATCCTGTCATAATGTGCCTCCCAATTCTGACAATTCACACATTTTCAGATTTCTTTCTTTGTGTTCGAAAAAGGAAGCTTTTCTGACTTTTCTTCGGCAATTCTTAGAACTATCCTCAGAGCTTCTCTTCACTACAAGCACAGCCTTCTGAACGTGCTTGTATGTTATTGTATTTTATTCCGCTTGTTTAAGAAAAAAAAATCATGTTTGGTTACTTCAGATTAGTTCCCGCTGCGGCCGAAAGAGTAGCGCTCGCCTTTACGTCGCAAAACTACACGATTTTTTGCAGGACTCTAGCACGTAACATGGTCAAGAAACTTACTCAAATGACATATAATCCTGAAGTAGAAGAATTAATTGACTGATCGATTAGTGTTTGCGGACGCGAGAATAGTTCTGCTCATTAATCCCCAAGGTGTAGTGCAATTTATATCCCGAGAGATGGCGGTGTTCTCCCCAGTAGACAGTAAGATGCGACTCATCTACACCTGGACTTGCTTCCACGCACCTCCCCAACAGGCGTAACCTCCACGCACCGTCTGTTTTAACTGACACGTGTGGTAATGTAGGGCACGAAACTATACAAGTGTCTATTAGGAGAGATGGTAAAACAAGGACGAGGAAGGAAAGATAGTGTGGAGTTCGTACCCCGTTTGTTAATTATTTGCTCCTGAATTTGCCTGGTGTTGATCGAAGACAACATGAAGAAGACAGATCAGAAACAAGCCAGTTGAATTATACCCTGGGCAACGATTGAATTCGAACTAGCTATAGTGTAGCTGAAATAGATGGATGAGTGTTGAAACAATATATAAACTCAACTTCTGTTTGTAAGATATATATTTTTAAATGTTGAGGGGAAAAATTGCCGAACTTCTGACGTTATCATGCAGCTAGGTTGCAACAATTTCTTGACCCTTTGTTTACTTGCAACAATGGTTGCAATATGGTGCCCTACGTCTATATCATATAGACTTCTCTGGTGATCGTTGATATGGAAAGCTAAAGCCAATAAATCGGGTTTCTGTTAATAAATCCATTATATCAAAGAGGAATGTAACAGAGGGCGTTTATCAAAACCGCCAGGCGAATGGCAACAAGATGTGATCGTCACCCGAGAACAAAGCGTGTACCCTCCGTGGGGGGGGGGGGAGGCGCGGCGCCTGGAGCCGCTCCGCCAGCGCCGTCTGGAGGCGCCGCTCCGCGCCCCGCGCCGGCGTCGGCGTCGGAAGCCGAGTGAGCGCCCGAGACCGAATTAACTCGGCGTCGGATTTCGCCGCCGCGCCGCGCCGCGTGGCGTGGCGTCGGGCGGAGCAGTGCTTTGACGCATATGGATGCCTCCGCGCGCCGCGACGCCCTGGGGCGCGAGGAAGCGGAAGGGCCCGGGCGACGCGGGAGGAGGTATCCCGCCCTCGACGTCGCCCTCCTCTTCGCTTTCGCTCTCTCCCTCGTCCGTGTCCTAGACCTCGCCCTTTGCCCTCGCCCTTTGTCCCCGCCCTTTGCCCTCGCCCTTTGCCCCCGCCCTTTGTCCTCGCCCTTTGCTCCCACCCTTTGTCCTCGCCCTTTGCCCCCGCCTTTTGCCCTCGCCCTTTGCCCTCGCCCTTTGCCCTCGCCCTTTGCCCTCGCCCTTTGCCCTCGCCCTTTGCCCCCGCCCTTTGCCCTCGCCCTTTGCTCCCACCCTTTGCCCTCGCCCTTTGCCCCCGCCTTTTGCCCTCGCCCTTTGCCCTCGCCCTTTGCCCCCGCCTTTTGCCCCCGCCTTTTGCCCCCGCCTTTTGCCCTCGCCCTTTGCCCTCGCTCTTTGCCTTCGACCTCTCCCTCGGCCTCCCTCGCTCTTGCCCCCGCTTTCTGCTCTCGATCTTGTCCTTTGCTGTCGCCCTGCCCTTCCCTAGCCCTCAATCTTTGCTCTCGCCCTCCCCTCGTCTTCGCCCTCACCCCTCTAACACGCCCTTTCCCCTCGCCCTTTGACTCGTAAATCTTAGAAATTAATACCCTTTGTCGGGTTTTATGTGATAAAGAAAGTACATTTCAAATTTAGAAACAGATTTTTATGGAGAAAAAGAAAAAGTGAAAAGTGGAAACGTTGCGTTTTGTTATGGACCTCGTAATTTCTTGCCCGTCCACATCGACGGCCCAGGAGTGCAGCTCCCACCGTTCTCTCACAGGTCTGGACATCAACTGATGTCACTGCGGTGACTCTGACCGGGAGGTCCTAGGTTCGAGTCCCGACGGTGGCAGAATTATCGGCACTAGCTAGATAGCTAGGTCGAGTTCACTCGCTGCATGGAGGAGAATTCTAGCGGCCGGCTGTTCCGATCGGTAGTTTTCCGTGGTTGCTTTGATCAATAGAAGGCGAAAGACAGAGCAGTATCCTAACAAACGAGCAACGAACCGTGCGAATCTTTCCTTCCTATTCTTCGTCCTATCTACATCCTTCACTTTCACTTTCATACGCTTACATGCACTACATTATCACACGTGTCGGGGGCTTAGAGCTGACTCGGCTGAACAAATGGGAGATACCTGGTTGAGGAAAATTAGCCGACGGTGGATCAACGCCGGATCTCACCATCCACCGGCCGATGATTGAATTGAATTGAATTGAATTTGCCCTATTTTAAGTGGCGAGACTCGGGCCATCAGGCCCGCTCTTCCGTCTGACCACGCAAATTTCGCTACGCTCCTATCAACTAGCAGAGAAAGGAAGTATTTATTGGGCGAGAAACAGGCGATTTTGAATTTAGCTCAGAGGCTTGAGGTTCTTTTACATGCAAGTAAATCTACTAACATGGGACAGCCGGCTTTACTTCCCCTCCGTACGAAGGATTTTGTCGCCCTAAAAATCCACGGCTTCGATCGGGTTTGAAGCCCGCGAGCTTGGGTATAACAGTCCGGTACGCTAACCGTCTCACCATCGCCGCCGCTGATCACCGATGATCACAGATGCTCACCGCCCCTCCTGAGCGGAAAACGTGCGTCACACTTCTGGGGCTAATGACCTTAGCGGTTGACGCACCCGGTATCATGCATCAATCGATCAATTCACACTTCACCATCAGGATGATTCAGATGCGGAAATTCCACTCTCGTTCCATTCTTTCTTCGGTCTGCCTGGATTGCATTTTTCTGTAGGTTTTGAATCTCTTGCAATCCTAATTAGTCTTTTGCTGTCCGATGTGGAATCGTGACCATTTCATTCTTGTTCTTACAAATTTTACTACGTCTGTAATGTCAAATTTATTTCTTATATCTTGGTTTTTCAATCTATCTCATCTTGTTACATCGAATAGTCTTAATGTTCTCATCTCTGATGTTCTAAATACAGTATTAGTCCTTCTATTGTCGTCCCTTGTTTCTGCTCCATATGTCATTACTGATCTTACCATAGTTTTGTAAATTTTTTCTTTGCTTTCTACATTAAGAAATTTGTATCATAAATCAATCGATCAAACCCACAGCCTTTCACACAGCAGTCAATCAAACCCACAGGTCTGCTTTTATGACCCGGGTCAGCACTTGTCTGCGGGCAACCTGTACCTGCCGCTGCTTGTGTAGGGAAGGGGAGGGGCTGTAGTCTAGCGAATGACATGCGGCACTGCAGCGCTCCTCCGGGGGCGGTCTGACGCGAAACCTTGCATTGGAGCAGTCCTCTTTCTACCAGACCATCATCCATCCACTGCAAGGCGATGACAAACTGCTTGTCGTCACCTGTCCAGGAAATGGGAGGCCACAAAGGTCGCTTACCTTTGGTCGGTTGCCGTCACTGAAATCATTTCATTTACAACTGGAAAGCCATAAAACACTTTCTTCGCGTCAGATACAGCGCAGCAGTGTTGAAAGTACCATATGGAGGATTGAAGATTACAACAACAACAACAATACTACTACTAATAATAGTAATAATAGTAATAATAATAATAGTAATAGTAATAATAGTAATAATAATAATAATAATAATAATAATAATAATAATAATAATAATAATAATAATAATAATAATAATAATAATAATAATAATAATAATAAAGTCGGCCCCGTGACGCGGACGGTCCTGCACCGAGGTGGCTGCAGGTTCGAGTCCTGCAGTCGATCACATTTGGTAATGGTCGTATTTGTCTTTCTCTCTTCACCCCTCATCATTTTATCATCTCATATTTTCCACTTCTAGGCGTAACAACCTTGTCCTACTGACGAATACAGCTGAAAAGCTGATCCTGAAAAAAATCACACGTTAATCGTGTAGCGTGGTCAGTAATGGCCTAAACGCCAATAATAATAATAATAATAATAATAATAATAATAATAATAATAATAAACTGGTAATAATAATAATAATAATAATAATAATAAACTGGTAATAATAATAATAATAATAATAATAAACTGGTAATAATAATAATAATAAAAATAGTAATAATAAATTGCCTTTATGTGTGGCGTGACTCAGGCCATCCCTGCATCGGCTGTTCCACCTAATATAATGAATTTACATTTACAAAAAATATAGTTGAGACGTTCAGACGTACGTAATATTAACTTAAATTTCACGTTACCGAAGAAATTTAAATTTCAGTACATACCTTCAGTACTTCATAAAATTATCTGTAACCTGAAATTATCTATAATCGATCATTTCGCGGTTGAAAACCCGTTGGGTGACATTTGTTGCTACCAACAGGGAGCAATCGTTCGATGCGTGTACGGTGGGCGAAAGGGGTGAGGTGGGGTGGCGCTTCTCTGAAGGCGCCCGAAATACAGCACCGGTGCAGCGCATGCGCAGCCGCCGGCGAAGCGAAGGCCCCGCTCGCGAGGCGCTGCACACTGGGAGAAAAGGCCGGAAAACTGGCCAAAAAACCATACGCGATTTTTTAGTGTATCTGGAGTGATCCGTTAAGGTTTTGCATTTTTGTCTTGTAAAGTTGCAGTCAATCAGTGTCTTTTATCCCATCGTCCACGGACTTGGCGCCGTTAGAAACCGCGGTTCCCGGACGGTAACCCATCCAGGTGTTCGTGGTATTTCGAGTTGCTTAACTTTCATGACTTCACGGGGCGTACTTAAGAAAGTCGGTTACCGACGCCGGCGATGAATTTCTACATCTGTATTTGTGACGTACACCATTTAAAAGAGAACAAAATTTGGTGTTGGATGCTGCAAATTTTGGAAGTATGATTGTACTGTCCGCGTTTTGACATCGTCCCAAAGCTACGTAATTCACTTCCGTTGGGTGTGGTCTCGAAGGCTGTTTGCAGGCGCAAACTTATCGCACTTAACTTTTGTCACAGCATATAAATGACGATTGGAAAATATTATATTATTCTGATACGTGTAATCCGTCAGGCTAGTAATTGCCACTTCATTTGTTTGATTAGGTCAAGAGCAATTTTTATTTAAAAATATCTATTTTTCTTTTGAATAATTTAAATAAATTATGAATAAATTTTGTTTGTATTATTATCTCTATTCTCATTTTTTTAACGTTTGCGAATTTGGCTTCAGATTCGTATTTATCGACCCTCCCAAACCCTATGACAGTATATTGTTTTATAAGCGATTGGCACCTTGTTTGACTTTTGGAAACTTTTGTTGTTTTTTTCAAAGTGCGCCCCACTCCCCGTCCCCCCCATTCTAACCCACCCCCACCCCACTCTGTTTCCCCACCCTCCTCTCTTTTAATTCCTACTAATTTAACGACATTCCGTCATCTAGTTGCAATCTCCACAATTCTCTTTGTGGATACATTGTTTATGGTTTTTTATTCTTTTCTGCGATACTGTTTTCATTTTCATTCAATAACACATGTGCCACAAACACGTTATGGACCACATTATGGCTAAATCACCATAAATTATGACATTTTGTAGATACTGCCATAGTCTTTCGAGTGAATTGTTTATTAGTTGATTACGTTATTTAGTTGTCTGAAGAAAAACAAGCATAGAAAAGAAATAACACTAAAATGGTAGGTTTTGGTTTTTACTTAAATATTGTTGACCATATGTGCTACGAAAGTTATGAGGACAAACGCCGCGCCGGTTCCATACTTCGATCAAAATTATTAGATCAAAATTAAACACTTAACTAGAACAAAAATTTATAAGTGAATGTTAGGTGACATTCCAAAACGAACATTTTGCGAATAAAGCAGCAAATTTGCGTCACGTCCTTGAGGCAGAGAAAAAAATCCGACAAGGGTCGTTGAGTAGAGTAGGTTGATAGGTGTACCGCAGGGTGGCGAAGGGAGGCACTGAGATAAAGGACGGCGCCTGAGCGAATTCTGCTCTCCTGGCACTTGAGTCGCTGAGCAGGAAGTTGCTGCGCGCCGGTCGATAGCCTGAGGCACCTCAAATAGCCCCCGCCCCCGCCCCGCCGCCGCCCCGCCCCGCCGCCGTCCGGCCGCCTGTCAAATGGGCGCCCTCCCACGGGAGCACGGGAGTTGCTCTGTGCCAGAGCTTCTCAGTCTTGTTGAAGTTTGTTCCCTCACACATGACGAAGTTTAGTTTGAAAGTTCCCTAAGCGACGAGTTTTAAATATGAAATTTTAATTAATTTTTTAAAATTACGTGGTAAATAATTACCAGAATGAGAAAGAAAGGTCTAACTTCATTATTTAAATTGTTCGTTTCTTCTTCAAACTTTCCCATGTAAAACACTCACAACATCAAAAAAATTTAACTCCTGTTCTATTCCATTTATATTTAGTAAATAAATTTAAAAATAATGTGCTCGTCACAATCACTAAGAGACAAAAACAACAACTATCTTTACTCTCTCTCTCTCTTCTCTCCCTACCCCTCTCTCTCCCTACCTATCTCTCTCCCTGTCTTAATCTTCCTCCTTGCTTAGACTTTGTCTTCTTGTCCTTCTCGATCTCATTATGCCATTACATTCCTTCTTGTTAGAACATCCCTATAACACATACCGGAGTTTACATAAGAGTCCCACAAATACCTCATTAGACCCGTTTACGTGTGTTTTGCTTCGACTTCTGTGTAAGGTATTTTCTCAGTACTGTTTCTTTATATCTGAGACTTTACAAATAGCTGAGAAATTCACATAATGAGTAAACCGGAGTATCGATAAAATGAGCAACAATCGAGCCCTTTTAGCAAGTACCAAATAAAAAAAGCCACCAGAACCCAGAGTTTTCCCACTTGGTACTTGAATAGCGTGACGTGTTTGGTGTAGGTTGGCTGCCATCTGAACGGCGTGCTTTGTTTTGCAGAGCTCGGGAGGCGAGAGATGGCGTCCCATGGCGATCTCGAACCCGTCGACCCGGCTCCGCGCCGCCCGGGCCATGCCCCAGTGGCAGGTGAGCACACCCCTCCCCCATGCCTCAATGGCAGGTGAGCACACCCTCCCTTATGCCATAGTGGCACGTAAGCACACCCCTCCCCCATGCCCTAGTGGCACGTGAGCACGCCCCTCTCCCAAGCCTCAATGGCACGTGAGCACACCGCTCCCCCATGCCTCAATGGCAGGTGAGCACTCCCCTCTTCCATGCCTCAATGGCAGGTGAGCACGCCCCTCTCCCTTGCATCAATAGCAGGTGAGCACACCCCTCCCCCATGCCCTAGTGGCACGTGAGCACACCCTTCTCCCATGCCTCAATGGCAGGTGAGCACACCCCTCCCCCATGACCCAGTGGCAGGTGAGCACACCCCTCCCCCATGCCTCAATGGCAGGTGAGCACATCCTCCCTTATGCCATAGTGGCACGTGAGCACACCCCTCCCCCATGCCCTAGTGGCACGTGAGCACGCCCCTCTCCCAAGCCTCAATGGCACGTGAGCACACCGCTCCCCCATGCCGCAATGGCAGGTGAGCACACCCCTCTCCCTTGCATCAATAGCAGGTGAGCACACCCCTCCCCCATGCCCTAGTGGCACGTGAGCACACCCTTCTCCCATGCCTCAATGGCAGGTGAGCACACCCCTCCCCATGACCCAGTGGCAGGTGAGCACACCCCTCCCCTATGTCCTAGTGGCACGTGAGCACACCCCTCTCCCTTGCATCAATGGCAGGTGAGCACACCCCTCCCCCATGCCCTGGTGGCACGTGAGCACACCCTTCTCCCATGCCTCAATGGCAGGTGAGCACACCCCTCTCCCTTGCATCAATGGCAGGTGAGCACACCCCTCCCCCATGCCCTAGTGGCACGTGAGCACACTCTTCTCCCATGCCTCAATGGCAGGTGAGCACACCCCTCCCCCATGCCCTAGTGGCACGTGAGCACCCCCCCCCCACGCCCCAGTGGCAGGTGAGCACACCCCTCCCCCTGACCTCAAGGGAGGATATTATACAGACGACAATTTATACAGTATTTACAAACTGTACCTAAATATTTATAGTAATATTAACTATAAACTCAGTATTTTTGTAGTATTTACAGAAGGAATTATGCCACTGTTCCATGACGATGGCGAATTAAAAGTTTTGCCTTCCTCTTCCAAAAATCTATAAAAGTATCACCACTTTAAATAATTCGGACAATATTTCTTTTGTTTTCTACAAAATCTTCAACATACGTCTCAGCAACAGCTTTTCCATTCTCGATTTGTCTTCAAAACCGAAACATAAGCTCCTTCATTTGCTAATAATGTAGATTTTGTGCAGAATCAATGTCCCGTGTGTGATTCAGGATTACGTACATTCAGAAGTTTGCGATTTTCGCGTAACGCCAACCAACAGCAATTTCGATCGTACCAATAATCTTTGTCAAAATATGCAAATCATCAGGGGACCTCCCTCATAAAACCATTGGCTTCATCTCTTGTAAGAGTTTTCAATTGTGTCGTCTGATATTCAATCCAATTTTTCTAAAGAAACGCAAACAATTTATAAAACTTCGATAAGTTTATTTTAAAATGAACCAATAATGGATTTAATCATGGAATATTTTGGCTATTCAGAAGCTGAATTCTCTTTCTGCGACTGTAACCAAATTGCTATTACATATTCGCAAAATACATGTTTTGCCTCTGTAGTAGGAACCACTTATCATGGCTGATATAAGCCAGCATTGCATTCTCTTTAACTATGGTAATACTATAAGTATTTTTCCAGGAACAAAATTGTTTCTTTCTTTTAATAACTTACTTCCGATTTTAGAGGTATTGATTGTTCAATTGCTTTATTGGATTTATCTATTATCGCTTTTTGAAGCACCTCTTTATCTGTCAATTCCATGCTAAAATGTTCAGAGCACAACCTTTTTTCTATATATGTTTGATTGATTATAGGAGGATCTGGCGCAGTTGATAATTCTTTATTGGTGCTCGTATATTGTGAAATACTGCAATATGAAATTAAAGTGAAAGGAACGAAATGTGACATGGTACGAAAAAAGTTATTCAAAAAAGTATTACGAAACACGGGCGAAATGTACATTATTACTCGTTCGAAATGTACATTACTCGGATCCTAACGTATCCTCGGCTGGAAACATCTCACTCATAATGTAACATATTCCACCCTTACAACGCAAGTTACTCTTAAGATACAAGGGTGGGATGGGATACATTACGAGTGTGATGTCTCCAGCCGAGGCGACGTTAGTAGCCGAGGCTGGAATTTCAAACAAGGAATGTAACCGTTCCCATCCGCGTGTTGTAACACGTTTAATATCATACTAAATTCTATCAGTGTGTGTTCAGGAATAACGAAAAGTATTTCATTAGCGGTGAATTAGCGGTACAGATGCATTTTTAGGGAACATTTAGAAAGTTCTTATATGATAGGAGGCTTTGGATATCATTGTTTAGTTGAAAACAATATCAAAGCAGTTCATAAATTGATCTTCCGAGGAGTCCTTGACGAATAGATACGTCTTCTACAGCTCCGTCTAATTATTAATATTTATAGCAATTGCAAGCTTCTGCCGGTCTTTAAGAAAGTAATATTATTTGCCTTATTTTTATCTACAAGGAAATCCATCAACAAAGTATACTATTTATACATAACATATAAGGAAATAAAAACGATGGAGCCTCTACCATTACTATCTGACACGATATCGTCTTCAATTCACAATAGTGATTATAATTAAGATATGTCATCAAAATATTTCTAATATTTTTCTCATTATACTCAAATAAATTATAATTAAATACAAAAATACAGAAATTGCTAAGGCTTCGCTTCCGTCAAGTTTTCTTCGTTGCATCGCATCTTTGAATAGTTTCCCAAGACATCTATATTCTATCCTTGGGTAGCAGTACCAGTCATGTTGCTGTTTTCGTGCACTTCCCAAGCTGATGAGACGAATTGAAGTCGAAACGGAAACTAGAAAAGATGACAAAGGCGAAAAGCGAAAGAATGTGTTTGCCTTTTGTCTGAGGCCTCGGGCGATAACGGACTGGGCCCCGCCCAGTGCGGCTCGGTCATAGCCCCGGCCCCACCCATGCGCTGCCCCGCCGCGAGCCCGCCCCCGCCCCGCCAAGCCCCATCCCCGCCACGCGCCCGTCACGAGCCCGCCCCGCTCCCGCCACCCGCCCTGCCCGCTCCCACCCACGCGCGCACCCCACCCCCACATACGCACGTCTCGCATGACGGAAGCCTCCCCACCGCGCCCTACACTCTTCTCCCCTCCCCTCCCCCTCCACGTCCCGCCCATTGCTCCGCTCCTCCAGCCCCCCGCCCCGTTCCGACAAGCCCCGTCCCCACTTTTCCTCAGTCCTGTTCCCCGCTCCCCGCCCCGCCACCTAGCCCCGCCTCCACGCCCTTCACCCCCACCACCCACTCTGCCCGCTTCCAGCCCCACGCCCCGCCCTCTGCCCGCTCCACCCCCAGTCCCCGCTCCACCCTGCCTCCACCCCGCCACCAGGCCTGCCCGTCTCAGCCCCACGCCTCGCGCCTGCCCACGCTCGCCCCCCGCTCCCCCAACATGCACGTTTCGCATGCCGGAAGCCTCCCCATCTCATCCCAATTCCCTCTCCCCGCCTCGCCCCGTGCCCGCCACCCCCCTCACCCCCGGCGCCGATACAGCTCCACCCCGCCCGCCCACGCGCGCGCTTCACATGGCGGAAGCGCCTGCCGGCCGCCTGTGTGCCATTTCGACCTATCTGCAGCGATGATCCAACTCGACTGCCTCCCCTAATACACTGCTCTACTTTCATTTTCCGTGTCTCTCTGTTCGTCTGTGCTTAAGTTCCACCAGAAGTATGTAACGTTTTTAACCTCTCTGGGAAAGTGTAGATACTCAAATCTTCTAATTACTTAAATACAACATTAATATCAAGTGTCAACTTTGTTATGTATTGTCTTACACATGCGGTAACAATTATTGAAAGAAATTACGTCGATACATACTGCTTGTATATATCGAGGATTAACAAATCAAATACTGAAGACTGTCCTTGACATTTTTCTGGAAACGTGCAAAAAGGAGCGGAAAAAATTTCAACCAACACCAAGTAATGCTTGAGACATTCCTACAGCACCTCAAAATTGTTCTTCAAATTGAAAAGGAAGATTTTTTAACCTTTTCTATTGTAAACTTATAAAGAATCTCCTATATATGCATAATAATAATAATAATAATAATAATAATAATAATAATAATAATAATAATAATAATAAAAATAAAAATAATACCATGACCAATAGATTAATAACTAAAACTTTGCAATTAAACTTATCTGCATCGTGCAAACCACTCAAGGAGTTTATGTAGATAGCATTACATTCATTCATTTCATACAGATAGCATACATCATTTGCGTAGCAAAACAAGGTACTAAAACGAGAGTGAATTTTAGCAAAACACATCAATCAGTATCATATTCACACATTATTAGGAATCGGGTTCACATTCATAACTACAAATCATTTAGAAAATGTTCTAATAAATTAGTGCAATTAAAAATAAAATTTTAGAAGATAATAACCACAACACAAGATAGCATTTATGCATTTTACTGCCCATTTATTTGACAAATCATGTGTATTTACTGTTAGTAAATATGTAAAACATTTCATTAAATAAATTTCATTTATAGAATTATGAGATGTTGAGAAGACAGTTGGCGAGAAACATACATGCGATTTCTTAGGGTATATTGAAAACGACTATCGTTCCTAATCGCATTCCAAATCGCAAACGTGGATTACAATAGTCTATTTTAAAAAATCTTATTAATATTCTGTTGAGAACAAATTCTGATTTTGTTAACGTAGAGGTAGGTAAGGGTATATAAAATAGTGGTAAGCTACAATTTTTTTATTAGCCTACTGCCCATCCCATTAAGGGCAAGAGCATCCTGCTTGAGCATGGAATTATTAATACTTCTTTAATGAAGTAATAGGATGATGATGAGGGGTGAAAGAACGATCACAAATATCCACGCCCGAGTCGGGACTCAAACCCGCGATCCTTCGGTCCGAGATCGCCACGACACTACTGCCTAAGCGATCACGGCTACCAGGATTAGCTACAAAATATCACATATTTTTATATTAGAATAAGGTTTCCAGTTATATTAAATGTAATCATCTTTCTTATATAATGAAAACGTTATTTTTATTTTCCTTCACAAGCGTTTCGCGTCCAGATGTAACTGCACCATCAGGTACAAACTGCAATGAATTCAACACCTTCCTCAACGGGGGAGACGGGGTGGTTTCGAAATGTCTCCCGTTCCTCCTGTTTTGCACCCTGTACCTAACGTCGCAGCGCGCTTGTGTGCGCAGGCCCAGTCGCAGCGGAGGCCGGAGGCGGACGAGCCGCCCCCGCTGCCCACGACGGAGCCGCCGCCGCTCGACCCCGACTACGAGGTCATCGAGTTCCCCGGCCAGCAGTACAGCAATGCGCCGCTCGTCAAGGCGGGTACGTTGCCTTTGCCATATACTTTCTGTTTCGGAAGGTTGGTAACAGTTATGTACGAAAGAATGTGGTGTTGGGGATATATCAAACGAGGTCGTAAGGCCGCACCGAAAAAAAAGAGCTGTTGGAGTTACCAGATCCATGATATTGTAACAAGGAAACTTGTTACAGTATCATGGATCTGGTATATTCCAACGGTTCTTTCTTACTAATTTCTCTTTCAGAAGGTTTGTAATAGTTATGTACTAAAGAATATCGTAAGGCGTTGGGGATACATCAAACGAGGTCGTAAGGCCGCACCGAATAAAAAAAGAACCGTTGGAGTATACCTGATCCATTATATTGCAACAAGGAAACTTGTTACAGTATCATGGATCTGGTATACTCCAACGGTTCATACTTACTACTTTCTGTTTCAGAAGGTTTGTAACAGTAATGTACGAAAGAATATCGTAAGGCGTTGGGATGTATCAAACGAGGTCGTAAGGCCGCACCGAAAAAAAAGAACCGTTGGAGTATAGCAGATCCATGATATTGTTACAAGTTTTCTTGTTAGAGTATCATGGATCTGGTATACTCCAAAGGTTCTTTTTGTTCGGTGCGAGTATTGTAATAAGGCGTTACGGTTCAAATGCTCTACGTTCTGTCCAATTCGTAAAAATTCCGATGTATATTTTTAAGTAATTTTTGTATATATTCGACTATTAATCTTAGAAAAGAAAAAAAAATATTTATCCAATTTTCCCGAAACCATTGATAACCCCGAAAATTCTTTATGTTAAAAAGTAATTCAAGTAGTTCATATTGTACAGGCCTACTAGTCTCTTTAACGTTAGTTACTAATAATATCCATAATTTCAATAGATCATGATTAATTCTTACCACTTGAAAAAAAAATCATAGACCCCTCCAATTCCGATCTGGAGATCCAGGACTAACGACTAGAGGTCTAAATTATCCGCCTTTTTCCTGGCCCGTGCTCGCCCACCCCTCTTTCGCTAGAGATCATGCGCTCGGCCGGCCGTGTCAGCCGGTTGCGAGCCCTCGGTCGCCGGTGACCGACCGGCTCTGCCGGGCGCTCGGTTGGCAATAACCGGCGAACTGCGTTCCAGAGAATAAACACACGGCCGGCACTTCCGAGAACATTTCGGATGCTATGTTCCAGCAAAAGAAAGGATGTTTTTTTTTAATAAACGATCAACAATTTCCGTTTTAAAATTTAATTTCTTATTGAAGTGTTAATTATAATTTGAATTTCATTCAAATATTCACATCCGCAAAACTAATTTCAACTTCCAAGTTCCCAGGAGAATCTGCAATTTTTGGAACTATTGAAGAACTTATTATAATCCTGAAGGAGTATTCGCATGCTTATAGATTGAATAGATTTATAGATTGAAATTTCGTTCTTTGTAGAGACTTGTCTGAATATTTAGGATCTTATTATAATGAAGATGTTTAAAATCTTTTGGTACATTTGCACGAATTATAATAAAAATTAATAATTCTGACAAATTTGTAGTTTTGCCTATTTGAAGTAAATGTATATTTAACTTTCTAAATCATTTTTTCTTGAAATGAATTTCTATTTTCTTCTAGTCTTGGTTCAAAATAAATGTTTAAACAGTTTTTTCTAATTCCTGTTAATTGGTATCGAATCTCTATTTTCTTCTAGTTCTAGACTGAATATGTCATTTGAGTTTGAATACATTCTGCATCTTTAAAGACCAAATGCTCGCTTTATTAGCTATCCTTCAGAAGTAAAAAAACACGGTGGGTCGTTCGTGAGCAGTGTATCATGGGTGAGCACTGGCCTCAGATTCTCGATGCAACTCGTATAACACTCGGGCTCCAGAGAGCAAGTCTATAATCTCAACTTCCGTCTTTGATATCTTAGTGACCCAGATGTTCTTCCGGAAAAATAAGAGAGGCTATGTTAATTAAAAAAATTTAGGTCTCTTTCGTATACCAATATTTAAGAAAGTATAACATTTGTTTTTGTCATTTTAGGCTTAAAATTACAATAATATGTATTTCTGTATTAACTAACAATGTTTTAAATTCATTTATTTTTCCTCATTAAATAAAAAAAACAGCAAAATTTAGATACAAGGGTAATGAAATATTTCAGTGCTTTTCCTTGCCAATTGTGTATTTTGATTATACGTCTCCAGCTTATTTTTAATTTTTATGCTTTTCTATGCGTCTAAAACTTACGTTTTAGTGAATTATACGATATCTAGTAATGAGCTAAAGGTACTTTTGGAATTATCGTAAATAAATAAGAGGTTGTTTGATTCCAAGCAGAATATTTGACAGCATTATCTTGACAGCAAGTGTTCGGCCAAGGGGTATTTAAACAACGTATTTGAATATTGTATAATAATTAACAACGTAAAAAGAGTTTCGGTTCTTCTAGCTAGAAAGCAGAGCTCTTCTAACGATCGATTCATGTAAGGCACATCTGCTAGTGCAGCATCAACTAAGAATTCAGTAAAGTCGAAGTGCTCCTAAAATGCTTGGTACATTCTAAAAGCTAAAACGTAAATTTCGGAAAATCCTTTAGTAGTAAGACGGAACAGTACATACAATGTTCCAGGAATGTTTTTTAGAACTATCGGTTTAATTACATACTGCGAGTATTTCTGTAAGAAACGCCATCTCAGCAAAGAAAACATATAGACACATATTGTCTGTGTTAGTTTACTATGTGATGTTCCCTTGAGGTATTGCTAATAATTGTCTGAATGAAGAAATACTGAATGCTTCAAGATAAATGTTAAAAACATTTAGTGGATAGGAGTCGACTTAACAAAAGGTGGTAAATTAAAGAGGTAGCATTTAATCCTGATCAATAGACATCCTGCACTGGATTGGCATGTAATCTTTCTGCCGCAGTAAATATATCTCAAACGCCACTGCAGGTGTGTACCTGCCAAACACTGGTGCAGGATGAATTGCTTGCCTATAAGTGGCATAATGTCTGAAATTTCACTTTCTTGTAGAAGATTGTAACATTTGTTCTGAGTCGTGTCCAGAGAGCAGTAGGTGTGAAGAGCCCGGCGTGTGCGCAGTGGGCATTGGCCATGAAGGCTCCGGAGTGTGTGCAGTGGGCAGTGGGCGTGAGGGTGCTGGTGGGCGTGTGGACAGTGGGCGTGAGGGCGCTGGTGGGCGTGAGAGCGCTGGTGGGCGTGAAGGCGCTGGTGGGCGTAAGGGCGCTGGTGGGCGTGAGGGCGCTGGTGGGCGTGAGGGCGCTGGTGGGCGTGAGGGCGCTGGTGGGCGTGAGGGCGCTGGTGGGCGTGAAGGCGCTGGTGGGCGTGAGGGCGCTGGTGGGCGTGAGGGCGCTGGTGGGCGTGAGGGCGCTGGTGGACGTGAGGGCGCTGGTGGGCGTGAGGGCGCTGGTGGGCGTGAGGGCGCTGGTGGGCGTGAGGGCGCTGGTTGGCGTGAGGGCGCTGGTGGGCGTGAGGGTGCTGGTGGGCGTGTGGGCAGTGGGCATGAGGGCGCTGGTGGGCGTGAGAGCGCTGGTGGGCGTGAGAGCGCTGGTGGGCGTGAAGGCGCTGGTGGGCGTGAGGGCGCTGGTGGGCGTGAGGGCGCTGGTGGGCGTGAGGGCGCTGGTGCGCGTGAGGGCGCTGGTGGGCGTGAGGGCGCTGGTGGGCGTGAGGGCGCTGGTGGGCGTGAGGGCGCTGGTGGGCGTGAGGGCGCTGGTGGGCGTGAGGGCGCTGGTGGGCGTGAGGGCGCTGGTGGGCGTGAGGGCGCTGGTGGGCGTGAGGGCGCTGGTGGGCGTGAGGGCGCTGGTGGGCGTGAGGGCGCTGGTGGGCGTGAGGGCGCTGGTGGGCGTGAGGGCGCTGGTGGGCGTGAGGGCTCTGGTGGGCGTGAGGGCGCTGGTGGGTGTGAGGGCGCTGGTGGGCGTGAGGGCGCTGGTGGGCGTGAGGGCGCTGGTGGGCGTGAGGGCGCTGGTGGGCGTGAGGGCGCTGGTGGGCGTGAGGGTGCTGGTGGGCGTGTGGGCAGTGGGCATGAGGGCGCTGGTGGGCGTGAGAGCGCTGGTGGGCGTGAAGGCGCTGGTGGGCGTGAGGGCGCTGGTGGGCGTGAGGGCGCTGGTGGGCGTGAGGGCGCTGGTGGGCGTGAGGGCGCTGGTGGGCGTGAGGGCGCTGGTGGGCGTGAGGGCGCTGGTGGGCGTGAGGGCTCTGGTGGGCGTGAGGGCGCTGGTGGGCGTGAGGGCGCTGGTGGGCGTGAGGGCGCTGGTGGGCGTGAGGGCGCTGGTGGGCGTGAGGGCGCTGGTGGGCGTGAGGGCGCTGGTGGGCGTGAGGGCGCTGGTGGGCGTGAGGGCGCTGGTGGGCGTGAGGGCGCTGGTGGGCGTGAGGGTGCTGGTGGGCGTGTGGGCAGTGGGCATGAGGGCGCTGGTGGGCGTGAGAGCGCTGGTGGGCGTGAGAGCGCTGGTGGGCGTGAAGGCGCTGGTGGGCGTGAGGGCGCTGGTGGGCGTGAGGGCGCTGGTGGGCGTGAGGGCGCTGGTGGGCGTGAGGGCGCTGGTGGGCGTGAGGGCGCTGGTGGGCGTGAGGGCGCTGGTGGGCGTGAGGGCGCTGGTGGGCGTGAGGGCGCTGGTGGGCGTGAGGGTGCTGGTGGGCGTGTGGGCAGTGGGCATGAGGGCGCTGGTGGGCGTGAGAGCGCTGGTGGGCGTGAGAGCGCTGGTGGGCGTGAAGGCGCTGGTGGGCGTGAGGGCGCTGGTGGGCGTGAGGGCGCTGGTGCGCGTGAGGGCGCTGGTGGGCGTGAGGGCGCTGGTGGGCGTGAGGGCGCTGGTGGGCGTGAGGGCGCTGGTGGGCGTGAGGGCGCTGGTGGGCGTGAGGGTGCTGGTGGGCGTGTGGGCAGTGGGCGTGAGGGCGCTGGTGGGCGTGAGAGCGCTGGTGGGCGTGAAGGCGCTGGTGGGCGTAAGGGCGCTGGTGGGCGTGAGGTCGCTGGTGGGCGTGAGGGCGCTGGTGGGCGTGAGGGCGCTGGTGGGCGTGAGGGCGCTGGTGGGCGTGAGGGCGCTGGTGGGCGTGAGGGCGCTGGTGGGCGTGAGGGCGCTGGTGGGCGTGAGGGCGCTGGTGGGCGTGAGCGTGCTGGTGGGCGTGTGGGCAGTGGGCATGAGGGCGCTGGTGGGCGTGAGAGCGCTGGTGGGCGTGAGAGCGCTGGTGGGCGTGAAGGCGCTGGTGGGCGTGAGGGCGCTGGTGGGCGTGAGGGCGCTGGTGGGCGTGAGGGCGCTGGTGCGCGTGAGGGCGCTGGTGGGCGTGAGGGCGCTGGTGGGCGTGAGGGCGCTGGTGGGCGTGAGGGCGCTGGTGGGCGTGAGGGCGCTGGTGGGCGTGAGGGCGCTGGTGGGCGTGAGGGCGCTGGTGGGCGTGAGGGCGCTGGTGGGCGTGAGGGCGCTGGTGGGCGTGAGGGCGCTGGTGGGCGTGAGGGCGCTGGTGGGCGTGAGGGCGCTGGTGGGCGTGAGGGCGCTGGTGGGCGTGAGGGCGCTGGTGGGCGTGAGGGCGCTGGTGGGCGTGAGGGCGCTGGTGGGCGTGAGAGCGCTGGTGGGCGTGAGAGCGCTGGTGGGCGTGAAGGCGCTGGTGGGCGTGAGGGCGCTGGTGGGCGTGAGGGCGCTGGTGGGCGTGAGGGCGCTGGTGGGCGTGAGGGCGCTGGTGGGCGTGAGGGCGCTGGTGGGCGTGAGGGCGCTGGTGGGCGTGAAGGCGCTGGTGGGCGTGAGGGCGCTGGTGGGCGTGAGGGCGCTGGTGGGCGTGAGGGCGCTGGTGGACGTGAGGGCGCTGGTGGGCGTGAGTGCGCTGGTGGGCGTGAGGGCGCTGGTGGGCGTGAGGGCGCTGGTTGGCGTGAGGGCGCTGGTGGGCGTGAGGGTGCTGGTGGGCGTGTGGGCAGTGGGCATGAGGGCGCTGGTGGGCGTGAGAGCGCTGGTGGGCGTGAGAGCGCTGGTGGGCGTGAAGGCGCTGGTGGGCGTGAGGGCGCTGGTGGGCGTGAGGGCGCTGGTGGGCGTGAGGGCGCTGGTGCGCGTGAGGGCGCTGGTGGGCGTGAGGGCGCTGGTGGGCGTGAGGGCGCTGGTGGGCGTGAGGGCGCTGGTGGGCGTGAGGGCGCTGGTGGGCGTGAGGGCGCTGGTGGGCGTGAGGGCGCTGGTGGGCGTGAGGGCGCTGGTGGGCGTGAGGGCGCTGGTGGGCGTGAGGGCGCTGGTGGGCGTGAAGGCGCTGGTGGGCGTGAGGGCGCTGGTGGGCGTGAGGGCGCTGGTGGGCGTGAGGGCGCTGGTGGGCGTGAGGGCGCTGGTGGGCGTGAGGGCGCTGGTGGGCGTGAGGGCGCTGGTGGGCGTGAGGGCGCTGGTGGGCGTGAGGGCGCTGGTGGGCGTGAGGGCGCTGGTGGGCGTGAGGGCGCTGGTGGGCGTGAGGGCGCTGGTGGGCGTGAGGGCGCTGGTGGGCGTGAGGGCGCTGGTGGGCGTGAGGGCGCTGGTGGGCGTGAGGGCGCTGGTGGGCGTGAGGGCGCTGGTGGGCGTGAGGGCGCTGGTGGGCGTGAGGGCTCTGGTGGGCGTGAGGGCGCTGGTGGGCGTGAGGGCGCTGGTGGGCGTGAGGGCGCTGGTGGGCGTGAGGGCGCTGGTGGGCGTGAGGGCGCTGGTGGGCGTGAGGGCGCTGGTGGGCGTGAGGGTGCTGGTGGGCGTGTGGGCAGTGGGCATGAGGGCGCTGGTGGGCGTGAGAGCGCTGGTGGGCGTGAAGGCGCTGGTGGGCGTGAGGGCGCTGGTGGGCGTGAGGGCGCTGGTGGGCGTGAGGGCGCTGGTGGGCGTGAGGGCGCTGGTGGGCGTGAGGGCGCTGGTGGGCGTGAGGGCGCTGGTGGGCGTGAGGGCTCTGGTGGGCGTGAGGGCGCTGGTGGGCGTGAGGGCGCTGGTGGGCGTGAGGGCGCTGGTGGGCGTGAGGGCGCTGGTGGGCGTGAGGGCGCTGGTGGGCGTGAGGGCGCTGGTGGGCGTGAGGGCGCTGGTGGGCGTGAGGGCGCTGGTGGGCGTGAGGGCGCTGGTGGGCGTGAGGGTGCTGGTGGGCGTGTGGGCAGTGGGCATGAGGGCGCTGGTGGGCGTGAGAGCGCTGGTGGGCGTGAGAGCGCTGGTGGGCGTGAAGGCGCTGGTGGGCGTGAGGGCGCTGGTGGGCGTGAGGGCGCTGGTGGGCGTGAGGGCGCTGGTGGGCGTGAGGGCGCTGGTGGGCGTGAGGGCGCTGGTGGGCGTGAGGGCGCTGGTGGGCGTGAGGGCGCTGGTGGGCGTGAGGGTGCTGGTGGGCGTGTGGGCAGTGGGCATGAGGGCGCTGGTGGGCGTGAGAGCGCTGGTGGGCGTGAGAGCGCTGGTGGGCGTGAAGGCGCTGGTGGGCGTGAGGGCGCTGGTGGGCGTGAGGGCGCTGGTGCGCGTGAGGGCGCTGGTGGGCGTGAGGGCGCTGGTGGGCGTGAGGGCGCTGGTGGGCGTGAGGGCGCTGGTGGGCGTGAGGGCGCTGGTGGGCGTGAGGGTGCTGGTGGGCGTGTGGGCAGTGGGCGTGAGGGCGCTGGTGGGCGTGAGAGCGCTGGTGGGCGTGAAGGCGCTGGTGGGCGTAAGGGCGCTGGTGGGCGTGAGGTCGCTGGTGGGCGTGAGGGCGCTGGTGGGCGTGAGGGCGCTGGTGGGCGTGAGGGCGCTGGTGGGCGTGAGGGCGCTGGTGGGCGTGAGGGCGCTGGTGGGCGTGAGGGCGCTGGTGGGCGTGAGGGCGCTGGTGGGCGTGAGCGTGCTGGTGGGCGTGTGGGCAGTGGGCATGAGGGCGCTGGTGGGCGTGAGAGCGCTGGTGGGCGTGAGAGCGCTGGTGGGCGTGAAGGCGCTGGTGGGCGTGAGGGCGCTGGTGGGCGTGAGGGCGCTGGTGGGCGTGAGGGCGCTGGTGCGCTTGAGGGCGCTGGTGGGCGTGAGGGCGCTGGTGGGCGTGAGGGCGCTGGTGGGCGTGAGGGCGCTGGTGGGCGTGAGGGCGCTGGTGGGCGTGAGGGCGCTGGTGCGCGTGAGGGCGCTGGTGTGCGTGAGGGCGCTGGTGGGCGTGAGGGCGCTGGTGGGCGTGAGGGCGCTGGTGGGCGTGAGGGCGCTGGTGGGCGTGAGGGCGCTGGTGGGCGTGAGGGCGCTGGTGGGCGTGAGGGCGCTGGTGGGCGTGAGGGCGCTGGTGGGCGTGAGGGCGCTGGTGGGCGTGAGGGCGCTGGTGGGCGTGTGGGCGCTGGTGGGCGTGAGGGCGCTGGTGGGCGTGAGGGCGCTGGTGGGCGTGAGGGCGCTGGTGGGCGTGAGAGCGCTGGTGGGCGTGAGAGCGCTGGTGGGCGTGAAGGCGCTGGTGGGCGTGAGGGCGCTGGTGGGCGTGAGGGCGCTGGTGGGCGTGAGGGCGCTGGTGGGCGTGAGGGCGCTGGTGGGCGTGAGGGCGCTGGTGGGCGTGAGGGCGCTGGTGGGCGTGAGGGCGCTGGTGGGCGTGAAGGCGCTGGTGGGCGTAAGGGCGCTGGTGGGCGTGAGGTCGCTGGTGGGCGTGAGGGCGCTGGTGGGCGTGAGGGCGCTGGTGGGCGTGAGGGCGCTGGTGGGCGTGAGGGCGCTGGTGGGCGTGAGGGCGCTGGTGGGCGTGAGGGCGCTGGTGGGCGTGAGGGCGCTGGTGGGCGTGAGGGTGCTGGTGGGCGTGTGGGCAGTGGGCATGAGGGCGCTGGTGGGCGTGAGAGCGCTGGTGGGCGTGAGAGCGCTGGTAGGCGTGAAGGCGCTGGTGGGCGTGAGGGCGCTGGTGGGCGTGAGGGCGCTGGTGGGCGTGAGGGCGCTGGTGGGCGTGAGGGCGCTGGTGGGCGTGAGGGCGCTGGTGGGCGTGAGGGCGCTGGTGGGCGTGAGGGCGCTGGTGGGCGTGAGGGCGCTGGTGGGCGTGAGGGCGCTGGTGGGCGTGAGGGCGCTGGTGGGCGTGAGGGCGCTGGTGGGCGTGAGGGCGCTGGTGGGCGTGAGGGCGCTGGTGGGCGTGAGGGCGCTGGTGGGCGTGAGGGCGCTGGTGGGCGTGAGGGCGCTGGTGGGCGTGAGGGCGCTGGTGGGCGTGAGGGCGCTGGTGGGCGTGAGGGCGCTGGTGGGCGTGAGGGCGCTGGTGGGCGTGAGGGCGCTGGTGGGCGTGAGGGCGCTGGTGGGCGTGAGGGTGCTGGTGGGCGTGTGGGCAGTGGGCATGAGGGCGCTGGTGGGCGTGAGAGCGCTGGTGGGCGTGAGAGCGCTGGTGGGCGTGAAGGCGCTGGTGGGCGTGAGGGCGCTGGTGGGCGTGAGGGCGCTGGTGCGCGTGAGGGCGCTGGTGGGCGTGAGGGCGCTGGTGGGCGTGAGGGCGCTGGTGGGCGTGAGGGCGCTGGTGGGCGTGAGGGCGCTGGTGGGCGTGAGGGCGCTGGTGGGCGTGAGGGCGCTGGTGGGCGTGAGGGCGCTGGTGGGCGTGAGGGCGCTGGTGGGCGTGAGGGCGCTGGTGGGCGTGAGGGCGCTGGTGGGCGTGAGGGCGCTGGTGGGCGTGAGGGCGCTGGTGGGCGTGAGGGCGCTGGTGGGCGTGAGGGCGCTGGTGGGCGTGAGGGCGCTGGTGGGCGTGAGGGCGCTGGTGGGCGTGAGGGCGCTGGTGGGCGTGAGGGCGCTGGTGGGCGTGAGGGCGCTGGTGGGCGTGAGGGCGCTGGTGGGCGTGAGGGCGCTGGTGGGCGTGAGGGCGCTGGTGGGCGTGAGGGCGCTGGTGGGCGTGAGGGCGCTGGTGGGCGTGAGGGCGCTGGTGGGCGTGAGGGCGCTGGTGGGCGTGAGGGCGCTGGTGGGCGTGAGGGCGCTGGTGGGCGTGAGGGCGCTGGTGGGTGGGTGCGCAGTGGCCATTGGGGGTGAGGGCGACGGAGTGCGCGTAGTGGGCAGCAGTGTGTTTGAGTGCGCTGGCGGGCGTGTGCGCAGGTGAGGGCCGGCGCGGCGATGGGCGCCACTGCGACCTGTGCGGCTCGTCGGCGCCCAGCGTGCGCTGCGACAAGTGCGCCAGCCAGAACTTCTGCCTTTCCTGCGATGACATGTACCACCGCCACCCTAAGCGCCAGTCCCACGTTCGCAAGGTACGTGCTCTCTCTCTCTCTCTCTCTCTCTCTGTATCTTTCTGTCTCTTTCTGTCTCTCTCTGTCTCTCTCTCTGTCTCTCTCTGTCTCTCTCTGTCTCTCTCTCTGTCTCTCTGTCTCCCTCTGTCTCTCTCTGTCTCTCTCTGTGTCTCTCTGTCTCTCTCTGTCTCTCTCTGTGTCTTTCTGTCTCTCTCTGTCTCTCTGTCTGTCTCTCTGTCTGTCTCTCTGTCTGTCTGTCTGTCTGTCTGTCTGTCTCTCTCTGTCTCTCTCTCTGTCTCTCTGTCTCTCTCTCTTTCTCTGTCTCTCTCTTTCTCTGTCTCTCTCTCTTTCTCTGCCTCTCTCTCTTTCTCTGTCTCTTTTTCTCTCTCTCTCTCTTTCTTTCTCTTTCTCTCTGTCTTTTTTCAGTCAAACTCTTCAGCAGAGATAGAATAATCAAAAATAATATCTCCAGCCATTTCAGGTGGAAAAAAAAATGGAATTAATTCCTTTACCGTTTTGGTTTAGGAATCATAGATTCCGCTAGACCTTTTTTTTTAATTTTCAATTTCGTTACTGCCTATTTCTCTCTGAACTTTGCGCCGAGACCCGGTGCACTGTTGTTTACTCCATTAATGTCACTTATGAACAATGCAATTCCGACAGCCAGTTGACGAGGTCGATCACGAGTCTGGGCTAAAGAAACTGCCCTCCAATTTCGTCAATTCACAAATTTTAGTTCTCATCGAGTGTATCTGAAAAAAGTAGTTTTTCGGGAGTACTTACAAATATCCTTACCTTTTAAGGATTTAATGAATAAATTGGCTTACAATTGAGTTATAGTGGAATCATTCCTGAGCAATTAGCTTCTAAAACATCTTGAGAAGAAATCTTTGTAACTTTTAAAAATTGAACATACTCAATACGTAATTACACTCACAATAACATTTATCGCTCAATTATCGTTTTTTTTTTCACTGACACCAACTTCGCATAGTGCATGAAATTAAAAGAGACCGTTGTCACAAAATTTTACACCAAGTTGCACCACTCACATTCGTCCAAGGGAACAATAATGGCCATATTCCCGTCCATTGATATTCGCATTCTTTCACAGATTTCACGGTGTTAGGAGGCGATTAGGGAATGAGCAAGGGATGGGACCAACAACATCAACGAGTTTTAAGCATAACTAGCTTATCTTTGCGATTGAATAACACAAAAGGTGTAACGTTACAACAGAAAATACAACATGAGCTCGTATACGTAAAATCGAAATTCTCCCAAAATATTGTTTTGTGTCATTCAGTATTTATTGTCTAACAATACGATTAATGTAATGATGGAGGTTTACAAATTCTGGAATTATAAAATCACTATTCACTGTGAACACTAAACAAAACATGTTTCTGAAAATGTTATTGAATTGGTTTATATTTACCAAGATCTGCAAATGTTGTAATGGACTTCAGCCAGAAATACTTCTGTGCATCTTAATTTAAAATCGTATTGCATCACATGTAATTGTATTCACTGAAGAATTCACTTTTGTAAAGAGACGCACGTTACGAAGGATTGCTGAACATTGCATTTTGACATCACTAATCTTTGATTTGAAAACACGCAACTTTGAACTTAAAAAACTCGCTATCTGCTCCTCGCTATCTATAACGCAGCACTAGCACGCCCTTGCTCGCGCTAGCTCAAGACCTACTTCACAAAGGTTGAAGATCTTGTTACAACCAAAGGAGGTATTGAACAAATGACGGCCGAAAAACTTACATTCTATAATTGTAGTGATTTTATTATTGAATGTATATACCTGTTAATTATATTAAACGATAACGCATCTAGGGACCAGTGCCTTTAATTTAAAAAAACATCTGGTTGATTTGAAAGCTCATTTTTTAACGAAAACGTTTGTTTTAAATATTTACGTGTCCTCCGGTTTTAGTGTTCTGGAGCACACAATACTCGTAACTTCTCCGATTGGTAAGACCTCCCTCGATATTTCCTTGCTCCAGTGTGTAACCTGTGTACAGCGAGAATTACTTTGGATGGAAAAATGCTGTCCGCTATCTTGTTAGTTAGATGAACTAATGTGTGTATCCTTTTTCTGCGAAATTCTTCGTTTCTGCATAGAAGGTTCATGAAGATTTCTATTCTCCTCTTACGCCCTGAAGGTTGTGCTGAAAGTGAGTCAATTGCGCTGAGGTTATTTCTAAGTATTTGTGAATTGATGGAATAAGGTGTATATCTGGCACTCCAATGCGGTCATGCTAGAACTCGCTAGCTGGTAGCCAGAATTGCAATGCCCTCGCTGTTCTCAAATGACGCTAATGACGCTGTTCTCAAATGACGAAATTGGAAAAATACAAAACAAAACTTTCTGCGGAATGCATACTTCTGAAGCCCGTTTTACACGGTCATGTTTCATCGGTACATGTAATTTTGTACAGAAAAATGACGCATCTCGTTTGACTACCGCGCTCCTGTCGTCACTTTCCGGAACTTTTCCTCGTTTGTCTTGCATATGGTGCGATTTATTCCTTTTGTGCAGTTATTATTGCGTTTAATATGTGGAATTGTAATGTGAAGTGGTTATTATTGTGAAAAATAAAACAATTATCGATACTAATCACGCCTCGTCTGTGCTGAGCCCCAAAATAACGCAACTTAATTTGTAACCACAGATGCGATGTTCAGCAGCTTTATTTTCATCATTATTACGAGCAGAAAACGAAACGACTGAATGAAACGCTAGATCTCGTTTTTCCAGTTTCGATACCAAAACAAAACCGCGTAGAAACGATCATCCCTTTCTCATCCATTTTCTGAACAGGAAAGTGACCATTCAAATATCTAATAGATTCCAGATGTATTTGTATTTATCCATTACATGTCTCATAAAGGGCAATTGTCCTCGGCACCGTTAGATCCCGGAGTTTGTAGACCCACCCGTCTCCCAACCAGGAACCCGCGATGTCAGGAATTCGTCGAATCTTCCTTATTTCACGTAGTTGACGAATTCGGATAGCGACGCCAGTTTCGCGGTCGTATCCTTTCAATAGAACAATTCTAGCATTCCTCTGGATGACCGAGGGAAATCACGAAATCCCCGGTCAGGATGACCGGCATGGGGGTTGAACCCGGGCCACCCGAAGTCAGTGCGCTAGGCCCTGAGCCACTTCGCTGGGTATTCCAGATTGTATTGGATTGGTATAATTGCATAATCGAAAGTAAGTGACTGTTTCACTGGTGGCCTCTAGAACATATTTTTTTGCTCGTGCTTATTGATTTTTAGGCAGATAAAAATTAGGAATTAGACCGGCATTAAAACGGCCGTGTAAAACGGGCTTAAACCAGAAAGGCGTAACTTCGTCGTACGAGGAGTCGAGTATGAGCAGGGCCGGATTTACCTACAAGAAAAACAAGCAGTTGCTTGGGGGCCCCCATTCACCAGAGGACCCCCATTCTGCAGTGAAGAGCAGAAAAAATGTAAATTGTATTTAATGTAAAAAAATGTAACACAAATAAAAATTTCTATAAAAAATTATCAGTTTTCATTTGTATCTGAACAGAAAGTACTTGTACTATAATACATTTTTTATTTAATAAAGATGGAACTATTTTTTCGGGGGGGGGGGGGGGCAACACAATTTTGCGCTTGGGGGCCCGCACTACTTAAATCCGGCCCTGAGTGCGAGGGTGCGCGCGTGTTGCAGGCGCTGGACGCGATGCGCTGCAACTCGTTCCGGCCGCCGCTGCCGCCCAAGGGCGAGACGGCGCCGGCGCCCGTGCCGCCCCCGCGCCGCAACAAGCGCCCGGGCAGCCGCGCCGGCAGCCCGCTGCCGCCCCGCCCCGACCAGGTAACCCCCTCGCCCCGCCCCTCCTGCGCCCTCTGCTGACTGCCCCACCCACACCCACACCCACACCCCTTACAGCTAAATATCTTATTTCGTGCACCACCCCGTCAATTGTTTTGCCTTCTTCAAACATTAACTACACACGTTATGATTACGTTTTTGAGATAAACAATGGAAGAGCTAAAAATATATATTCCTTATGAAAAAAATTAAATAGATTACAATGTATGGTAATAATTCACAGGGTGAGGATCAGTAACCGTTGAATGGGGGTTGAGAATTTTTATTTTACAATAAAAAAATTAAAGGAATGATAAACGTTTTGTATTATTACCATATATTGTGCTATGAAACACCATGATAAAAAATTTAGCATTTGAAAAAATGTTATGTAAAAATAGTGTATTTGTTGTGTATTTATGCATATTTGTAAGTTTGTATATTTTGTTATGTAACTAGTTTCTTCTGTATTGTATTTCTGTAAAGCATTCACTGAAAATCACACCTCTTCATTCCTTCAAAATCTGTTGATTGTATGACATTTTAAGACAAATTGTATTGTTCAAGATTGGTCAAAAGTGTTTATATATATAGTTGAATTTCAATGTATATGCATTATTTTAAAAATATGTACTATATAAATGTTATGTTAGTTCTTATGAAGTGGTCTTTTGTCAATGAAATCCAACCATTCTCCTCCAGATCCATATTTTTTCTGTATTGTTTAGCATTTGGAGTAAGATATTTAGCTTGCATGTCAGAGTTTGTCATGGCAAATATTTAACTCCAAGCTTGAATTTACAGGAAATAATCAATATTCACGAAAGAATAAGAATGGAAGATTGATGGGTTTAGTGTTCTTTAATGTTGTGAACTTTCATCCTTCTAATCGACTTTATTATTGATTTAGCACCGCCATCTTTACTGATTTCTGTTAGTTTCCTATTTATATGAACATTCTCATAATTAATTATTATTTAAATGTATTAATATCTAACACTTAATATTTTTAAACTAATGACTATGAATGAATGAATGATATGTATCATTGTTAAAAATATTGAAGCACTTTAGTCAAAAAGTGTTGTGTTATTTGGCATGACTATCCATAATTCAATATTTTATATTTTAAGAAACTACGATACAAATCATTTCACTTGTCGACACGATTGTGTGTCTCCTTGACTTGTCTTATGGCCTTTTAGAATATTAGTGGCATGGGCTGTGTTTCGATGGTTCTCACCGCGCACTGAGTATGACCTAGTCGTGTGCTACGGACGTGACCAGGACGGAACACATGGCTAAGCCGAAGGTTTGTCCACAGGATGTAATGATTTTGTTGTCTTGTTCGCATCAGGGTCCCACATTGCCAAAGAAGGAATTCTCTCTGAAGGATAAGATGGGCAGCTTGAAGCGACTGATGGGCACTCGGCCTTTGCCGCCCACGCCAGGAGGCAGCAGCAGCAGATTCCAAAGTAAGTGGCAGTTGCACTAATTGCTTCTGTGTGGCTTCTACAACATATTCCTTCGCTCCCGCTTTGCTCACAATGTCTTATTAACTTTTTAAAAAAATGAAAATTAGGCATTTAACATTATGTATTCTATGCATAATACACGAGTCGTGATTTAGACAATTCAGTGATAGACGAACCAATTTTCACGCCGAAGCACGGAGTAGGCGACCTTTGTTGTCAATGATTGTTTGATTGAAAATGTAAACGAAAAAAATTCGTGAAAACAGGTGGTTCACAATATGAATGCTTGGTGATGAGTTTGTCGCAAATCGCAGCACCGTTTTCGCAAAAAACGATGTTCAGAAGAGGCTGTCTTCATTGGCGGCATCTTTCTATGAAGAGGGCATAGAAAAAGTTGGTTTCCCTTCATGACCAACGTCTAAAATATGGTGACAACTATGTGGAAAAAGAGTTTAAGAAATGCTCTTTCGTTTAAAAAAAAACTTTGAATTGAAAAACAAATGTTTATTAGTTTTTTCTCCACAACAGCACTTACTTTAAAAACACAACTCGTTTATCACCAGTTACTCTTGCAAATAGGACACTTTTCAAATACATAGACAACTACTAGGGGCAATATTTCATTCTTTTAAAAATGAAATTCAATTTGATTGTGATACAATCTCAAGGCCAGTAAAGTATAATGGAAGATGACCGTTCATTTTTGATAATACAATAATTTTCAATGAAAAGTGTGTTCAAATATAGTCTTCATCTTTTCACTTCAAAAATATTTTAGGCTTTTTACTACAACCTGATCATCTCCGGAATATGAAGACTCTTAGGCATTCAATTTTATTTTCAATATAATGGCGAACATTTTTATGATAGTCTTGTATAGAGCAAAAATAAAAAACGTTAATTTAGAGTTATAACTTGGAGTGAAATATACTTTGAAAATTACTTGCCCTCAAGTTTTAAGTATTTTTCATTGTGATTAGTTAAATATTCAGAAATAGGCTATTTTTTTAATATTTCATTCAGGCTGCATACTTTTACCGGGTCTGTGTTAATTTAAAATACCCGGATACTGGCAATTACTTCGCACAAAAGGAAGAATGACAGAAAAGTTTAGCAGAAAAGTACAACATATGCAACTTGTATGGAAATAAAGGGGTTCACCACCAAAGGCCTCTAATCATTATAACACCACACTCACAGACGCTTGCTCGCGCTAGACCAAGATCTATTTGAAGTGCGAAGGACTTGAGCGTGTTAACCAAACAACGTAATGATAAAATCACGGTAGATACGTCTTCGTGTATTAATTTACCATTCTATTGAAACGTATGTATTTGCTTTAGGAAACTTTCTAAACATACTCATTTTATTAATTAAAGGGACAAAATGAACCCTTTCGATAATCGAACTGCTAAATCTACTCTCATATTTTACAATGTTTAAATCAATGCATGTTGCTATTACATATACAGCCATTTTAAATATCCATTTATTTTAAAGAGCACTCTTTTACATCAAATTTGCCAATGATGTACAACAGAGTGTCAAACTAGAGAGCAAAATGACATTCAACAAGTATATTATTCAGGTACACTTCTTTTCTCTCAGTTTAGAAGACTGTTGACTTTAATCTCGATGCTTGCAAAGCACTTTTAGGCAGGTGCAGGGATATCATTCATTGGGCTTTTACTTCACTCCTAACTCACGCAGAGCGATGCATTTTCACCATCCTGAAACAAAAATATGTATCAGGTTCTCCTCTAAAATGTGATATAATTTGCAGAAATACCTATGACATGCTTCATAAAAGCTGGAAGACCTTTCTCCTGTGAGCATTCAGTGTGCGTAAGAAATAATAAGTGCCGCTACTCATGCAAGAACGAAAACTGAACCACTATAACATCAAATATTTTCGTCTGAAGGGTTTAGGCGATAGCGGGAACCATGGACTGTCGGAGAAACGGACGGGCAGACGGACGGATGAAGGACAGACGGACGGACTGACCGACGTTATGCCGTCAATAAATTTTTCGGTATCAAGAAACCATAAAACATGGATACACCACGTGTTAGAGGAAGTGATTCCTGCCTATACCTACACGTAGGAACAAGATTTATCTGATAAAAAATCGCCAATTTCCGCTGCATGATTACTTTACTTTCTCTTTACTACTTACGTTGTAAGGTTAAAAATAAAACTAAAATTTTATGAATTCACATATTAATGAAAATGACGTTTCATTTGTGAAATCCAAAAGGCGTGTATCATGACTAGCAGCGACGGATTGAATAGTATTTGTAGCTCAATGAAACTCGAGCCTTAGCGATGTGTTCAACCGAGAAACGTGCGTCATATTTGGCAGGTACTGATTATTTATGACAACACAGACTCCCAACTTCATTGCAATTAGTGCAGTTGCAAAGTTGGGGATTTGCTCAGCTTCCCGGTAAGTAGACGCCAAGGGCAGCTCGTTTGTAGTTAACTGAAGCGCCACACCTCCTTCGGGAATCTTTCTTACATTTACTCTTCGATTTAAATACCAAGTCCTTTCAAATTGTTGTCTAGGCTATCCGGGACGAGCCGCGTCAAAGTCATAGTAGCTAACGTTTCGGCCAGCGTATTGTGGCCTTCTTCAGAGCGTACTGCTGAAGAAGGCGACAAAACGCTGGCCGAAACGTTGGCTACCATGACTTTGACGCGGCTCGTCCCGGATAGCCTAGACAACATAAACTCCGGCCGCGGAAGCCTACGCAACCAAGCCCTTTCAAAGCCACGAGCTCAAAAGCGAGGGACACTTTCTTCCAATCGTAGCTTCATTACCAAAACAATAAGTCGTAATGAAGCTCGCGATTGGATGGTAATGTCCCCCTCTCCTGCCAGCTCGTGACATAGAAAGGGCTTCTTGTTTTAATCGAAGTATACTACTCTACCGCACATGTCGGGAGCCCAGGCAGGAGCTGGTCCCGGCTGGGCAGTATCCCTCTGGGAAAGATACCTCGTGGGGGATTTCCCCCACAAGCTGGCGTGTAGGTCGGCGTTGGAACTCACCATTCATCGGAGCAAGATCACCGCCCCACCTCAACGATGAATGCGATCCATTTTACATTACACTTTCTGGACGTAAACGAAATTTAAAGAAACGTATTTGTCTTGAATGGAAACGCCTTTTCCAAATCCAGATTTCACTTAAGAAAGTTCATGAAACTGATATTGTGTAAACGTTGCAAGTTATTGTGAGATAATCATGAAACAAATAATGTTAGTTTTAGAATTACAACTTTTCTTCGTATATTTTAGTGTGTTTTTGAAAGGATGTAAAAGTTCTCAAAAGTACAATATTTATTTCATAATATACTTATATCTCTGATTTTCAAACAAATTATCGTGATTATTAATAAAATCTTTACAGATTTATAAATAATAACACGTTTACAAATAAATGTACCAGAGGAAAATCTCGAGAACTTCAAAGACAGAACAGGCGAAATTTTGTAGACCTGGCACACACTATTTCCTCGTCCTCGAAGAGGACACACACGCACAGTCGTGTATGTGTGTGTGTGTGTGTTTGTATGTAGCGAGCGTGTCCTAGTGATGTCACATCGATAACGAAACTTCGATGTTCAAAATTAAAACATCAATGATACAAAAACATCGTCAAAAAATCATCAATTTTTGTTTTAAATCTGGTTTAGTAACCTGTAGCATGAAATTCGTGCGCAGCAAAATTTAATTCGAGAGTGGTCGTGCTTATTAATTTATAATGAATATTTGACTGAAAACAAAGATCAAAAAATTATACTAACAATAGACAAATCTGGTCAGGAAAGTCAGTCCGCCCAGAGTTATCTCAAAGGGTGAGTCCTCAGTTTGTCGAAAAGTGGAACAGAAAGAAGAGGGGAGATCTTACGGCGACAGCGCATGCTCGATCGTCTCTTCACGTGCAAAATACGAGAAAAGACGTGGGATGTTTCTAGGCTTTGGGGTCCTCTCGGGCGAGTGATAGCCTCGATGATGGTAATGCAAACTAGTGATGCGACATTGATGACAAATCATCGATGATACCAAATATCAATGCTCAAAATTAAAACATCGATGTTAATAATACATCGACCTAAAATTATCCATATTTTTAAGCATCGATGTTTTAAAGCTAGTTTAGTAATCTATAATATGGAATTCGTACGAACAAAAGCGGATTTGAGAGTAGCCATGTTTATTAATTTGTAATTAAGATTTAACTGAGAACAAAGATTGAAAATATAAGAACGATTGAAAATACTAAGCCTGAGTCATCTCTAGGGGCAATTCTCACTTTGCCAAAGAAGGGTACGAAAACAAAGGAGGAGAACCTACTAGCATGATTTAGCGTTCCTTTGTTTCGAAAACAAAAACTGACAGTTATTATTTATTAAAAAATTGTTATTATTTCATATTTGACTTTTACAAAATTGTAATTATTAGAATTATTGTATTATAAACAAAACATCGAACACAAACATGGATGTTAAAATATCATCGGCTTCAATTTATCCTTGTTTAAAACATCCATGTTTTGAAAATGACGTCGATGTCGCATCCCTGTTGCAAACGGCTTTTATTTGGTTCGAACACAAACTGACAGTTATGGAGTGTTAACTGGCGCCATAAGTTATTTCATATTTTGATTTTTACAAAATTACGTTTATTGAAATTTTGCATTCGCAAATGAAACATCGACTGCCTAAAACCATGGAGCATAAAACATCGAAAATATAAAAAAAACATAGAAAGCCATCGACTATAATAAATATTTTCTACTGTGTTTCTATGAAAACGTGGGATGTTTTGCAAACAGACATCCATGTCTCAACCCTACAGCATGATTTATTTAGTCGTGCACTTGACGTAAATCAGATGTTGCGGTTTTATCCGATCAGGAGCTTATATGTCGATGCAGTGACGCCACTATGGATACGTTCAAGCGCTCGCATCCAATCGGGAGCTTAAATGTCGCTACTGTGATGTTACTATGGGGACGTTCAAGCTCTCGCGCCCGATCAGGAGCTTATATGTCACTACAGTGACGTCACAGTGGGGACGTTCAATCTCTCACATCCAATTGGGAGGTCATAGGTCGCTAGTGACGTCACTATGGGACCATTCAAGCTCACATCCAATCTGGAGCTTAAATGTCGCTACAGTGACGTCACTCCGGGGACGTTCAAGCTCTCGATTGGTCAGCTGTGAACAGGTGATTTACGTGAAGTGCACTGGTAAATAAATCCTAGTACAGCGTGTGCGTGTGCGTGCGCGTGCGCAGCTCTGCGCGACGAGGGCGGCGAGCGGCGCAGCCCCGGCCCGGGCCCCGCGCCCGGCGATCGCCTGGGCACGCTGCAGCTGCGCTACCGCCAACACCAGGCGGCCATGCGCGGCCACGCCGCGCCCGCCATCCCGCTCACCGTGCTTGAGATGAACGCCCGCAGCGCCGACCTGGTGAGCCCTCCTCGAAACTTGCCTTCGCGGCTTGCGCTAACGCCAGAAGGGCGTCCAGAAGGGAGCAACTTGCCCCATGCCCCTGCTTAATGTTTTTTTTTCTTTTTTTTTTTTTATTCAAAAGAAATGAAGTAGTTATTTATGCACTAAGAGACTTATACGGGGTTGTGATGATCGAGCGAAGACAAAAAGCCTGATGGCCTTTGGCCCTTGCTATATACATGATTTCAAACATGCACATACCGATTTTCAAATGAATGTGACACTTGTTCTAATTAATCTTAACTAACACTTTATTCACATAAACATACAAAACAGTACCATGTTGATGTTAGATTCGCATGCAAAACTGGATTCGCATACAAACCGATTAATTGAACATTTGCAGAAGTAAGAAGTGAACACAAATTAGATTAAATTTGTGAAGTTTTAATCTCTTCAAAAATTAGGGGAGAAAAATATGGAAGTGTTAAGGAAATGTGGGAATTAGTCAAATGTAGTTGTAAAAGATGTTGCGACAGAATTTGTGCATATTAGCAAAATAGCGAAAAAGATGTAGCTGTACTAAAATGTAGCTATTAGCATAATAAAAACCTTCAAGTAATTGTTACGGCGGTTATAATTTTGAAATCGCAAACAGACGAGTTCATGTCCCGGACGGAGGTAACATACAAGGCCATTGGGAGTTGGGAACTTCTCAGCGGGAGTATAACATTATCAGCTACTACGAATGGCGTCATTTAGTCCAATGACAAATACTGAAAGAACGTATTTGAACAAAGCTGGGGATGAAAGAAAAAAGTATAAAAGAAATGTTCAACACAGGTAACTATTTTTAAAACAGTTTACAGCGTCGGCGACGCCACTTTTTCCTAGTGTTAATATATTTGTGGGGAGGAAGATTCGAATTATTTATTTAACCAAAACAAAATCGCTAATTTGAGCCATTTCATGGAAGTCACTCCCCTGATTCGGGCGCGTTTGCTTTCCGGGTCGGCGCAGCCGTCGAGCCGCGACAGCGGGTACCCGGAGTGGGAGCCCAGCGACGCGTGGGAGACGCGCAGCCAGCGCCACCGCTCCTCGTCCATGTCGGGGTCGTCGGGCGTGGAGGCCGGCGGCGGGCGGCGCTCGGAGCTGTCGGGCTTCGCGACGGCGCGCCGCCGCCCCTCCGACTACCGCCCGCCCTCGCCCTCGCACGCCGGCTTCTTCGCGCGCCCGGGCCTCAGCTCGTCCGTCACCGACCTGCACCACCTCGCCTCGCCCTCGCCCGCCGCCTTCCACAGCATGCAGCAGGTGAGTCCCACGCGCACGCGCACGCGCCCGGGCCTCAGCTCGTCCGTCACCGACCTGCACCACCTCGCCTCGCCCTCGCCCGCCGCCTTCCACAGCATGCAGCAGGTGAGTCCCACGCGCACGCGCACGCGCCCGGGCCTCAGCTCGTCCGTCACCGACCTGCACCACCTCGCCTCGCCCTCGCCCGCCGCCTTCCACAGCATGCAGCAGGTGAGTCCCACGCGCACGCGCACGCGCCCGGGCCTCAGCTCGTCCGTCACCGACCTGCACCACCTCGCCTCGCCCTCGCCCGCCGCCTTCCACAGCATGCAGCAGGTGAGTCCCACGCGCACGCGCACGCGCCCGGGCCTCAGCTCGTCCGTCACCGACCTGCACCACCTCGCCTCGCCCTCGCCCGCCGCCTTCCACAGCATGCAGCAGGTGAGTCCCACGCGCACGCGCACGCGCCCGGGCCTCAGCTCGTCCGTCACCGACCTGCACCACCTCGCCTCGCCCTCGCCCGCCGCCTTCGACAGCATGCAGCAGGTGAGTCCCACGCGCACGCGCACGCACCCGACCCTGGCTCATTGATGTCGATGCAGGGTCCTCTCTCGATGGTGGCAGGAGTTTCGACACGAACTAGGTTGAATTCAGCGGCTGAGTGGAAGAGAATTCTGGCGGCCGGCTGATCTGATCGGTAGTTTTCCGTGCTTTCTCCGATCAAACCCAGGCGAATGCCTGAGCAGTACCCTAACGAACAGGCCACGGACCACGCGCGATCTTTGCTTTCTCTTCCTTGACCTATCATCACTCCTTATTTACGCACATACTTACCCTAACATGCACCACACTACCGCACATGCCGGGAAACCGGTCGGGAGCGTAGAGGTCGTCCCGGCTGGGAGACCTGGTGGGGGAAAACCCTCGCCAGCCGATTTAGTTCGACGTCGAATCTCCCCATTCAGCGGAGAAAGATCACCCCCGCCCCCGCCATAAAACATGCACTTGACTTACGGGACTAATGATCTTGGCTGTTGACACATACCCGTAAACACTAATGAATTCGTCGCATGCCCATCGCGCTCATGCCCCGGCGTTCCCCCCCGCAGGCGCAGTCCATGGCGCACCTCAACTGCCCGGGCTGCCACCACGGCATGATGTGGATGCAGCAGCAGCAACAGCCCCAGCCGGGGCCCTGGGACTTCGGCGGCGGGCTGACGGCGCGCTCCACCAGCAGCCACAGCATCAACCTGGCGCCGGCCTACCCGGGCCCGGCCGCCGCGCCCTTCGGCGCGCCGCCGCCGCCGGCCTGGGGCGCCCCCAACGGCGTGGGCACGTGGCACGGCCCGCCGCCCAGCGTCTACCCGGTGGGCACGCTGCCGCCCTACGCGCTGGGCCCCGCGGGGGCCGGCCCGGGCCCCGGCCCCGGCCCCGGCCCGGGCACCGGGCCCCGCGCCTCGCCCGCGCGCAGCCTGGCCCGCCTGCCGCGCGCCGCCTCGCCCGCGCACAGCACCAAGTCGCGCAAGTCGCACCTGTCGCGCCTCAGCCACCGCGAGCGCGCGCCGCCCGCGCCCGCGGCCCCGCCCCCGGCGCCCGCCGCGCCCCGCAAGCACCCGGCCGCGCCCCGCGACCGCCTGCGCGACCGCCGCGCCGCCGCCGCCGCCGCCTCCTTCAGCTCCGACGAGGACGACGTGGACGAGCGGCGCGACGGCTACTTCTCCAACGGGCGCGACGCCGACGAGGACATGGAGGTGGAGGAGGACGAGGAGCGCGCGCTGGGGGCGCCGCGCGGCGAGGACGACGAGGAGGAGGAGGAGGAAGAGCCGCCGCCGGCGCCGCCCCCCGTGCCCACGCACCCCTGGGAGTGCGAGCACTGCACCTTCGTGAACCGCGCGGGCACGCGCGTGTGCGCCATCTGCTGCCGCACGCCCACGGGCCCGCCCCGCCGCGCGGCCTCGCCCGCGCCCGCGCCCGCCCCCGCCCAGGGCCAGCGGCGGCGCAGCGGCGGTGGGGCCGCGGAAGCGCGCTCCTCGGCCGGCAGCGCGGCGGGCGGCCGGCGCCGCCCCGCTCCCGCCCAGGGCGAGCGCGAGCGGGAGCGGGACAGGGAGAGAGCGCGGGAGCGGGAGAGGGAGCGGGAGAGGGAGGCGCCGCCCAAGCGCCAGCACGCCCCGCCCAGCGGGGACGACTCCCCGCGCGACAGCAGCGACGCCGCGGACGAAGACGCCGCCGTCGTCGCCAAGTTCAACAAGCAGCTGCGCATCGCCGACGCCGCCTACAGCCCGCGCCCGCGCCACCCGCAGCCCAGGGCGCCCGACGCCCCGGACCCCGCGCACGCGCACCCCAAGAAGAAAGGTAGGCCCTCTCGCAGGATCTCCTTCTGGCCAGGGACCAAGTTCTGCGGCTAGCCTCCTCACCTCACCCCCCTTGCTCACTTCTACTTGCGGAATACCTTTTTTTTTTATATTGCTTTGTCAAATATTTAAGCATTAAATGTATTCAGAATGCACATTTTGGTGTTTTGTGTTTCATCCTTATTACATGCTCGATGAGAAGTAGGGTCATTAATTGTAGAAAACCGTTTTGTAGGGATAAGGTCAGAAGAAGCGAAGACAGCCAAAAAGGCACGATCGCGATCTCGCCACGCAGAACATAGCGACAGTGTGTCTGACACTAAATCTGTTCCTTCCGCCTTTTCAGACAGGCACACCATAACCACAAATACCACGGCGTCCGACAGCCAATCCCAAGTGTCGATGGTGTCCACGTCCCCGCCGCCCGCGGCCGCCAGCGCCGCCCCCAGCCCGTCGCCCGTCCCGCCCCCTCCCCCGGCCCCGGCCCCCGCCCCCACCCGGGTGTCCACCGGGGTCGGGCCGTCCCCGCCCCGCGACCTCCAGCCCCCGCAGCCCCCGCCCCCGCCCCCGCCCCAGTCCCCGCGCCCCGAGAGTAGGAAGTCCGTGTCCACGAGTATTCAGACTAGCCACGAGACGCAGACGGGCAGTCCGGCGCCCTCGCCCGCGCCGACCCGCCGCCTCGCGCCGGCGCCTGCCACCACCGCCGCCGCCGCCTCGGCGCCCGCACCCGAGAAGCGAGTGGCGTCCACCGGCACCTCCCCGCCCCCGCAGAGCATCTCCACGCAAGTAAGTGCCCCCCCCCTCGCCCCACCCACGCCCCGCCCCGCTCCGCCCACTGCTTTCGGTGTCATTAACCGTACCCTGCTCGAGCAAAGGAGCGTGGCGCCACAGTGTAGAAATGTAGACAAATGTATTGGCAGCGTTGAAGAAGCTTTCGTATTATAGATATTAAAAATTAACCAGAAATATGTATATGTACCTTCTTTGCTGGGGTAATGAGGACTAATGACTGTAACAGCCACATCCCATGATTTTATATAATTTTATATAATATCAATGTCCCATTAATGGAAAAAACTATCCAATAAGGTTTTCTGAATCTTACATAAATATCAATATAATACGTAAGTAACACGAAATTTTCATCAGATCACTTCCATTTTATTTTCTTCTTTCTTTGTTCATTTATGTTGTTTTTTTTCTAATAATTTTAATTTTAACTTTTTTTTTATTTGGGTTGTATGTTCGTGGAAATTCTGACCAGATAGCTGCTTTCTGACTTGACAGACGTATGACGTTAGTCCCAATTTGAGCATGCGTGGCACCTCACCTGGTTGCAAAGGTGAGGCCGACTCCCACCAGCCGAACCGACGACTGAAGCGCGCCATGTCTCTGCACATGGGCACGCAGACAAGCGACTTCGATCCGTGGCACCTGCCATACCGCTCGCAGAGCCGCATGTCTTTCACGAGCGACACCCAGGTACGCTGCAGCACGCACGTGTTGAATTACACTCATCGTCACGATGGAACACGTGGCTCTACACAATTGCAATGAGATGATGTTGTTGTTTTTTTCGTATCTATGAGTTTGGTGAATCACGTTCAGAACTTGTGGTCTTTTTTAAGGTAGTGTGGACAAAGGGGGAAGCCAGGTAGGCCACTAACAGCACTACTATAGCTCTGCTGTTTTCACCCATTGCAGCAGGGGTCCCCAAAGTTTTTAAAAAGCTGCTCTTAATGGGCAAACTTCAACAAATAAGAAACTAGAGAAAGTGAAGTAGATCGGGAGAATAGCTGCCTCCGACTGCAACGCCCTTTGTAGATATCCGCGGTTACGTACAGTAATACATAACTACAGAAATTGATATAGAAAGATTTCTATGAGAAGGGACTCCTTTGACAGCTACTGCTTGGCTATTGCTGGCATCATAACTGTCTGTTATGCCCATGCACTGGATTCGTCAATAGGTTCGTTTACGTTTGCTGTAAGCTTGCTGCTTGCTGCTTGTAAGTGGCTTCGTCATTATCTCTTGCAATGCCAACGTTCTACGTGTCATTCATTTGTTTCCCGAGATGTCAAACGGCTCCCTTTGTAGAGTAGTTTTTCTAAATCTTCAGCGATATCAAACCTTTCATGCAAATTTTCAAGTTAAACGCAATTTTACAAGTGGTTCATGACGCGCGGGGCGGAACTAATACACTGCGTTCGCGAGGGACTTTTGCCGCCGCTCTCGAGACGTAGTTTGCGGCTGTGCTCTCACTCCCGTAAAAAAGAACGTCACAACTAAGTATTGCTCTTAGTAAGGCGAAAGTATTTACATCGCCATTCTATAAGCAAGGGCGTCAGTTATACTCCCGATTGGCCAAAGTGAAACTAGGAAACAAGTTCTAAAAGAGGTGTAGGTTTTAGATGTATTTGACAAAGCCTACATCATGTTTTCTACAGATCAGATACTAATTGCAGTGGCGAGGCGTGGTATTTTGTATAGTCTTTCCAAAATTTGTCGAATAGTCTGACCTACCTACCTGAAGCGTCTGGGAGGTGGGGTATTCTACATGTTTTTCGTTGATTGTTGGTCTGTTTTAAACATTCAAACAACGCTCATTTTATAGTATTATTTCTCCACAAAATGTTCAATACATTTTTCTTTTAATTTATGTCTGAAATGAAATTGATATTGCCACAACTCTTTGGTTCGTTGTTTCTGTGACCATAGACTTAAGATGGAGTCTAAATTTGAGGAGAAACTTCATTCATTTGTTCATTGAATTGTTATCAATATTTGGAATATTCTGATTTTTTGTGTGCTTTAACCGATTTTTAAAGCACTTAAATTACAAAATTCAGCAGAAATCCAAATGTATACAAGCCTCATTTGCTGGCCTTGTCTTTTATTTTCAAACGAACGTTGACACATCCACAAACTACGTGGTAATTTCGTAACTAGACACCATAAAGCACTTGAGGTAAACTTTGTTTCTCTGTGTAACTTTCAAACTTGTCGAATATAATAATGACAGTCAGTGTCGGCCTTTCTGCACCGTCAAAACGTCTCTTCGAAATTATGTGAATCAATTTTTTTTTCATGTGGAAGAACTATTTCTTCTGCCGTAATGTATAGCAGAACCGTGATAACCCAACTAAAACTCAGTACAAGCACCCAAGAATCAGGGTGCACTCAAAAACATTGCACCGTTTCACTCAAAGTTCATACTGATAGTTCGAATGGCGCGTTGCGCCAGGCAGGGCCGGAAATAATTGAACTGTTCCGAGATTCTCCGAATCCAGATATGAGTAGAAGTGCCTATCGCCGGCAAAATAATACGAAACGCTGCGGTGGGTCAAGTCACAGAAAGCAAGCGGCAATCTCTCAATTTCATGCGCTTTAGCGATTGTTTTGCAATCTCGTTTTATGATTATCTCACTGCTGATTCGTAACTAATATTGTGTGAATATACTTATATATTGATTACTTATCCAATTCTTGTCTAAAATATTTAAAATAAAATATGTTTATTACTTTGTTGATCATTGCCGCTTCTTAATCAATGAATGATGCCTTTTTTTACGCGGCATGTCTCGGGTCATCAGGCCTGCTCTTCTACCTGACCATGCAAATTTCGCTATGCTCCTTTCGTCATCTAGCAGAGAAAGAAGGTATCGCTGGGGGGGACGAAACACTAGCGATTAAAATTTAGCTCAGACGCTTCTTTTGGGCTTGAGGATATTTTACTTTTAGTAAATCTACATGGGACAACCAGCTTTACATCCTCTCAGGCAGGTATGAATTTTTTCGCCCTTCGGCTTCTCTCAATAGTCCGACGCCTCGCCACTGTCTAATTGACTTATGCAAACTAAACAATTATTAAAATAGTTAATTCAAGTACATAGTACTTAAATAATTATGCTTCAATGAAAATTTCATATCTATTAATAGTATTTTATGGAGAAAAGAATACCAAAAATCAATGAGAGAAATTGTAGCAGAAAACAAATATAAATAGATATCGAATTAGATTTCATTTTCAAATGATGATCTTTTTTTTACTAACAATAAGAACCATAATTGTTTAATAATCCATAACCTTTTTATCAACTCATTTGATATCTACCATAGTAATTATTGTTATTTTTTTCACAAATGAAACTTTCTTGAAAGTGTACCTTCCAGTGTGTGTTTTGGGGACCTCTGCTCTAAAGCCCTTTTGCTAACTTGCTATTTTTATCACTTTCAGTGGATGTAGCATCATGCACTTACTGCCAGTATCCAACCATGGCATGTTTTTTTTTGTTTTGTTTTTTTGACAAATGATATTTTATGTTTATTTTTTATCAGTATTTTAAATAACATTCACTGTAGCAGATACTTAGATACTTGAAACAATTTTTAATTTTTCTTTCATTACCTTCTCATCTTTATCTCGATAGTAAAAATGGTTGTTTGCAAACAATTTAAGCTATTCAACACTTAACATAAATTCAACAATACACACAGCAGTAAATTGTCTCTAATTGTCTTTTCTGTTTTCTAGAGCTTGCCCCCTTCTGCATCTGGTGAAATAAGTCCCAGATTTGGTAGCCGATACTTGGATGAGGAAGTACAAATGTACTCAGATCGACAAATGGGTATTGGATCATTTCTCGGCACTGTTAGTGACTTGAGAAGAGATGATTACCATGATTTCCATGAAAACAGGAACAGAGCACTGCTGGATAATAAACAAAGTATAGGTCCACCAACAGCACGCAGCCATGCAGATCTGCGACATGATTGGGAAAACAGAAGAGCATCATATGCAGAACCTCAAGGATTCAATAACTTTTCAAGGGTGTGGATGGTTAACAGTAGGCAAATCTAGGCTAATTAATAATAATTTGTGTTCATATTTAATAAGGATAGAATTTATCAAAATATTCTCTGAGGTGTGGTTTCCAGTGACCGCTATACAGATGTACAATGACATAATGCTTTCGGAATACTTAAAACTATATGTGATATCTGATCTGTGTTAGCAGTCATCTGCAAATGACAGAGCTACTCGTCGCAACAGCACGGGCAGTCGAGCAGGTTCACAACCCCCAGACTACCTGAACAATCTTGGTGACATAGTTCAGAGGCAAAGAAGTGATGTCATGAAGTCTCAAGGTCTTGAAATTGTTAAATTGCTAAGAGTAAGTTTCAACTTTTACTGTAAAAAAAAAAAACATGTGAATCTGATGAGGGGATGTAGATGTTAACATGTTAACAATATCAGTTATAAATTGAAATCAGCTTTATTTACTTCCCTTTCAATAAAAGTTCAGCTTGTCATTAATACCTTATATGAAAATAAGTATTAAAGGGAGATTTATTATGATTCATGGCTTCATTAATGAATTTTTATTATATTGTGAATCTTGGCAGGAAGCAGAACAACAAGGCTTCTCCACAGAAGAATTGCAAGTAGCTATGAACCACTGCGGAGATAAAAATCCAGTGCAGTGGCTTCAGGATAATTGGCGAAATATGATAGACACTGTAGTAACACTGGCCACAAATTATGGTCATGAACGTAAGGAAAATAATATTGGGACCATATCAATTGCTGAAGCCCGAGAAGCTTTGCGACTTCACAAGGGGAATGTGTGGTCAGCAGTAACAGAATGTGTAGAGCAGCGTCAAAAGAAGGTATTGTTGCAATGTTGCTTTCTTTTTCAAATAATTGTCAGATGTAACATATATTATTTAGTTTCTGAATTGTAGGTTATTAACACATCATTTAGCTCTAATATAAAGAACAATATGTAATTTTACAGTATGCTGAACTCTTGTCTCGTGGCAATTTCACCAGAGAAGATATAGTCACTGTATTGACTGCCAACCATGGCAATTTAGAAGCTGCTTACTTAGAGCTTAGCAAGACACAATTGAAGCCATTTCTCATGCGCATTTGGGGACCACCAGTGGGAACAGACAATGAAAGTGGGAATGTGAGCCTGGGAAATAAAGCGGGGCTTTGGGAGCCAACGATGGTTGGTGGGGGCGGAGGGGCTGTGGAGTCTCTAAACAAAGAGCCAGAGACTTCGCATAAATCTCAGCTTCCTCCTGATGAAGGTAAAGAATATATTTTTGTGGGTGAGAGAGAAATGTATGGTTGAAGTAAGAATGCTAACTTGTATATAACTTTCTAATGGTATTTTTTCTGTTCATTTAAGTTTGGAGGAAAAATTAAGGCAACGGGAATATTAACAAATACATTTTTCTTTATGCTATTATTATACATTTTTACTATTATGTACCTATTAATAATATATTTTAAAAAATTCAAAATAGCAGGAAAATATTCATGAAATGGTTTCCTGAATGATAGATTGAAATTACTGATTTAATCAATAAAAGCAAATTCATTCTTGATAGATTCAATTTCAAACCTATGAAAACAATAGGTACCGTAATTGCAAAGGACTACAAGATTTTTTAATGCCATAAATATAGAACACAGGAACAAAAATAAATAAATATAATTTATAAAATAATTTGATTTGTTTATTTTTTTATAGTTTATTAACGAATATTATAAATAAAACTACATATTAAAAGAACAGAAAAGTTTTATAATTTTATCCATGTTCTAGGACATCATTTATTTCTAGGAACTAGAAAGGTATTCTGAGGTATAATAATGTATAATGAGCACAAATATCCTTGAAACTACACACCATATATTTGAGAATACCTTTACACTGTTTTCCTTTCTATTAAGAATTCCCCCCAAAGCTCTCACTTAAGGTCATGAAGTGAAAAGAAAGACATACAACCACCTCTATGCCTATGGATGTCCAGGAAGATGATGTTCCCCTATACATTACAGGGTTAAGAGCTGTTGTATCGCATACTTAAACTACCACAACACTTTTGCTAATGGAGTAACATTAGGACCACTGTGAACTAAAACTGATATTGTTAGTATTTTAATTAATGCAAGCAATTACTTTTAATTTATTGCAAAATGAAAATTGACAAATTGACATTTGTGAATGAGTAATTTGATCTATACGCATTTTTTAAACGTCATAACTCAAAGTCCCTTCTTCCTCTCCCTTGGCCCTCTGCTTAACTTTAGAAATTTCTTCCCATTTTAATTATAGACCCTTTTGAAGAAATGATGTCCAGAAACTACGAAACCCAGCTTTTTTTCCTTCAGACAATTGATAATCGTTTATTAATGTTTTCCAGTTCAATGATCACTACATTAAATGAAAAAAATTGTTAGATTAAGAATTTATGTATTTATAGAAAATTGGGTTTTTGAGAGGTTATAGAAATTACAGATATTTCATTTATATGATATAATTTCTAATGTGGCTATATAATTTGTTTCCTGTTTTATTTACCCACACAGATGACTCTATTACTGACTTTGTTGATGCACGCTCAGACCTGGGACCTGAGGATACCACAGATGAAAGTAAAGCGGTGAGTCCGGTCTTTGATTCAATCCATTCTGGGGCTGCGTCATCTGTTCAAGAAAAAAATATTTCTTCCAGCCAAGGGAAGGGAGTTCATTTGCCATCACAGGTATGTGAGCAGAACATTCCAGGCTCGGTTGATAAAAGACAAAATGCATTCCCCAAGCAACAGGACATTCCATCTAAAACAGCTGAAGATAATTTACAAAATAGTTCTGTTCCCACTGTAGAAAAACAAAAAATATGTGCTAATACTCAACCAGAAATGTTATCACCTAACTCAGTTGTAAAGCAAGAGGCAGAAGGGACTGAAAAAGGTAAAGAAGCACAGGAGCAAAATTTGTCAGTGAAAAGAGAAAATGACAATGTCACAAACATTGTTCCAATTGTTCCAAAACGTAAACAAAGCAGAGATTTTGCACCATTTGTCTTCCAAAGACAGTCTCATTCCCTTCCTGATCTTAATGCCTTTGAAGATCCAATAGTGCAACAAGAATATGCTAAAGTTATACATGATTCAAAGCGACAACAGAAAGGTGATGAAGGTTATTCGAAAGATGTATCTGCTGCAAAGGCAGGAGCACCACAAGTTTCTAAAAAGACAAATCTGAATTCACCTGAAAATTCTTTGGAAGAATCTAAAAACTCCCAAGAAATCCATCTAGAGTTCAATAATTCTAAACCAAACACTTCTTCAGACTCTTCAAAAACACAAGAAATTTCTGGGAAGTTGAATATGGTTGTACAAGAAGATTCTAACATAGAAACTAAACAAACCCAAAATATTAATCAAAAACCTCACAGTTCTTCTACACCACATGCATCTTCTGAAACACAGAAGGAGAATGTTGAAGAACTTTCAATTATCAACAAATCAGGAGACCAAGAAAGTAACGTAGAAAAGGTTAAAACTGAAAATGATTCCCCTAAATCAAATAATGCCAATGAATCTACACAATCTGATTGTGACATTGTAGTAAATGGTGAGAAGAATCAGGAGGAGGATTGGCAAAGTGAATCTCCACCGGATTCCCCAGAAATTACCACCACAGAGAAGGCTCTTTCCAGTCCAAAGCCAGGGCCAAGTTCAGTAGTTGATAAGGGACAGTCAAAGAAGGGTAAAGCACCCCCAATACCACCCAAAACCCAAAATAAACAACCAACTGCTCCTGTGAGGCCTCAAAGAAACTCTCGCATAGCTTTAAGAAAGGCACCTGGCAAACCTCCACGAGCAGTTGCAGCTCCATCTAAGGAAGCAAAACTGTTGCACTCCAAAATTCCACAAAAGATAACAAAGCCTCCTCCATCACCTCGGGCCACCACTCCTAAACCATCACCAAAAACTTCAAAAGCTCCTCCTATACCAATTAAAAATCCTGAAGATAATGCAACAACAGGTGTTCAAAATAAGCCTGTTGTTTTAGAAAATGAATCACTTCCAGAAGGTCATGAAGAACCTGTATCTTTGCAAGCGTTAGGTATAAAACAAGAGGGATCTAATCTGAGGAATTCTGAACAGAAAACCGACACTCCAACTTCTGTAGCTGAATCAAATTCACAATTAGTAGATTCACTAGATGTATCTGAAGTTCAGAGCCAACCTAATGATTTCCAACAATCTGATATAAAGGAACAAATCACCAATACTTCAAGTGATCCTTCAAAAACACAGAATATAGTTCTGAATGAAGAAGAAGTAATGAAAGTAAACTCCAATGAAGGAGAGAAGGAAGGTGATCTACAAGAGGAAAAAATAGAACAAATACAAACTGCGATGGAAAACCAATCAATTGCAAAAAGTGAGGCAGATTCAGGCACTTCTAGTAATAAACCCTTGCAAAATGTTGACAAAAATACAGCAGATAGCAATAAACAAACACATAAACCACATACAATGTTCCCGGAACATTGTTTAGACAGTGATGAAGATGAATATGTGACAGACTTTGCAGACGATGATGATGTGGAACTTCCAACCCCTCAACATGCAAACACACTAATTTCTCAAATGCCTGCAGAGACAATGAGTACTAATAATGATACAACTAATCAGTCATCAGATATTACAATACATTCCAACAGTGACACATCTCCGTTACAAAATTTTCCCACAATTTTGACTAGTTCAGGTTCATCTGATGAAAAATCTCAGGAAGCAGCAAAATCAAGTGATGTTTCAGAACAGTTGATGGATACTTTCACTTATGAGGTAAGATAATAATGATTGATATCAAAAGCTGATGTTTTTTTTAATACATGCTTTCTTCAGTAATGTGTGCAATTATTATGTGAATTTTTATGTCTTGTTTATTAATATTCACCACATCCTTTTGTGTTACCCTGTCTATGTTATTTTACTTTATAGTTTGCAGTAAATGAAAATATATAAGAATGATCTAAATTACTGTATATTTCTATAATCTTTGATAATAAATTTGTGTAAGAAGATTCTCAACCTTAAAATTAAAAACGTGTTGTAATACGCAAAATTTTCTAATTAATTAATTTTTCATTCAACATTTTATGTAAGTGAGACTATCTCATCCTAGCATCAACAAGTTCAACTAGCTCAAGATTTTTAAGTGTGGAGTGTTGTGATACTTTAAGTTTACTTCTTTAAAAACACACTGTTTTTCTGTGTGTGAAGCATGCACCTATAATAATGTTTTGAACTTAACTGAGGTCACTAGCTTTCAAATTAGGAATCATCTCAACTATCTTCAGAAATATGAAATTTCTTCTTATATTAAATAATTACATGAAGTGTAATTATAAATTAATTGAAATATATTATGAAGGATTTAAAATTCTCTATAAAACTTACATAATAAAAGTCAGATTTTCAATTAAAATGTTTAGTTTTAATCGTGCTTTTATAATAGCTTCTAGCCTTACTTATGTGACTGAATGCAGAAATTCTGTGTTAATTGTGACATTTTTCCCGCTACTGTTCAATATGTTATTTTACATAGTGAATGTTTTCAATTGTACCGTGCTATACAGAGGTTCCAGAAACATCTAATTTCCTTCACGCTATTCATGATAGTAATGGAGTATACAAGTCCATTTTCCCGTTCATCAATAACACTTCGAGAAATCATGCTTTAAAGTTAGAGCACACTGGACCTGAATAGTCAGGGTGTAATTTGAAGAAGGGTGCCGTGGATCGCCCTAGAAAGAATGCTGTTTCCTGCTACGGACAGTGATGAGAAAGGAATGAAGATGATGTGGATATTCGACAAAAAAAATCGTAGTCTTGCTTGGTTTATTCCTTCTACTGCTAAGCGCGAGCCTGTAAGGCCGGCAGGATCCGTGTCCCATGTGCTATGAACGTGTGAGCGCATCCGAAACTTGTAGAGCCCTAATGCTACGAACCATGTCTTTCCAGTTTCCACCATGCTACGAGTATCTATGGACGTACGTATGTTCTCGCTGGTGTTTGCGTCCTTTTCTTTTCTTATTTTAACAAAATCGCGTATTATGTTTCTGCGACTGAGACACCTGAGGGACGCGGGTCTTTCAAAGGTTCTAAGACTCCTTTCATTGCAAAAAGATAGAGTATAATATGTCTTTTTTTCTCGGGTCTGGACAGTGACCCTAAAGATTCGCGCCTCCGTGCAAAGTGCACAGCACAGCTGGGCGCAGTCCTGCCCATAACTTAGCACAGCGGACTTGGCAGCGGCGTGCGGCGATTAGCAGTCAAAGCGGAGGCATTAAGGTTCGGGCCCGCAGTGCGGGCGGGCCCAGGGAAAAGAGGGCCCGTTTTTAGGGGATATTATTATTATTATTATTATTATTATTATTATTATTATTATTATTATTATTATTATTATTATTATTATTATTATTTAAGGTACTAACACTACTTGTGTTAGCTTTACACTTTTATAAAGGGGGTCCGGATAAATGTTTTGCGAGCGGGCCCGCACTCATTTCGTTTGGCTAGTGAGTCAATGGGATAATTTCGGTGTGAAGAGCACATTTTTAAAACTTTGAAACCGTGCGCTTTTCAACCATATCAACAACAACAACACTTACAAAAGAAAAAAAAAACTTTTTATATTTATGAGTAGATCACACGAGAATTACATGTTCCTGAAACACTCTGTATGCACCATTTCTTTCTAATAACAAAGCAATTTCGATAGTTCGTTGAGAGTCGAAGATGTTTTCTTAATGAATGTATCAACATATATTATTGTTTCTTATATATTTTTTCCTGTGCATGAACAGAGACAGGTGCGACGATGTCTGGCCGAAGGTCTTGTCAGCACATACGATCAAGCAGAACTTGCTGTACGTCTCATGGCTCTAAAATTTGAACAAGAGGAAGCAGTAAATGCAGCTAAGGAATGCAGTACACTCTATGCTGCCATATCATTTCTTCAGCAAGAATGTGAACTTTGTACAGGCAAATACCCTATGAAGGAGGTATAGTTTATTACATTCAATGTCAGTCAGTATTACAGTCCAAACGCGCACGTTCCCCCCCCACACACACACACGCACACATATAGACACACACACAGACACAGACTCACACACTCACACACTCACATTCACTAACACACACTGACACACCACACAGACACACACACACACACAGACATAAAAACATATTATTGGAACACAATTTCTTGAACAAGAAATAATTTTTATGTCTTCATGATCATTAATCTATTTTCTACTGAAGTAAAGAATTCTGTGTGTATGTGTGTGCGTGTGTGTTACGTTCGCCCACATTATAGAGGTGGATTTTTTTAAAAACATTTTTTAAGTTCACATCCTCTATTTTTCCATTTTACCTTAATTTAGGAGTATCTCAAATATTTCTCTATTATTTTCTATTTTTTTAGTGCGTTAGAAAGATACTTCACATTACTCAGTTCTTCGCTTTTCCCACGTATTTCTTTCAAGTAATATGTATACCCGTCACATAATTCTTTTCTTCCAAATATTTACGGAGAATCTCAGACTACTATTCACTTGAGGTAACTCACGTACGAAATCACTTCGCAGCAGTAATTCAATACATACAAATGCGTGTGTGTATGTGTGTGCGTTTGTCTTGCTATAAAAATGACTGTCATTTAACCAGACGCATATAATGCGCGACTGTAGAAAAATTAGTTCACTGATCTGTGTATAATGTATTTTTTCGTTTATTTTTAGATGGTATCAATGTTAAAATGTGTGCATCGTTGTTGCAAAGATTGCGCAAAGAATTATTTCACCATTCAAATAACAGACCGCAATATTGCTGATGCTGTTTGCCCATTTTGCAAAGAACCTGAACTTGAAAATGATGATGAAGCTCTAGAATACTTCAGTAATTTAGATATCCTACTAAAAAGTTTTCTGGATCCTCCTGTTCATGAACTGTTTCAAAGCAAACTACGAGATCGCACACTTATGCAAGACCCAAATTTCAAGTGGTGTGTTCGGGTGAGTTATCTGCACACGAACTTGATTGATATTTTGTGTCATCCTTAAAAATTATTTGAATGTTTTTGTTTTCTTTTCTCAAAAATCATAGTGCTCATCTGGATTCATTGCAAATCCCAGACAGAAGCGCCTTGTTTGTCCTGACTGCCGCTCCGTGACATGTGCATCTTGCAGAAGACCTGTGAGTGACCTGACTTCACTTAAGAACTTAACCACAGTTTTTACCTTTAAAATAATGAAATATTTCTTTTTCTTGGAAACTAAAAAGAGTTTTAGAATAGTTGTAGGCATTGTCCGATAATTAACTTATTTAACTAGTATTTTAGCAATATTTTATTTAATAAAAACATCCAAAATTCTTTTTATCTATCGATCTAATTAAATACGTTTTGTGGCATTTTACATAGTGGGAGAAACAGCATGAAGGCATCTCTTGCGAAAAATTTGCTGAATGGAAAGAGGCAAATGATCCAGAGATTCAAGCAGAAGGGGTTGCCAAACACTTGGCGGAGAATGGCATTGACTGCCCAAAATGCAAATTCCGCTACTCGCTGTCGCGCGGAGGTTGTATGCATTTCACTTGCAGTCAGTGCAAATTTGAGTTCTGCTGTGGCTGTGGCAAGCCATTCCTCATGGGAGCGAAATGTGACGTCAGCCCCTACTGTGCCAAACTAGGCCTCCACGCTCACCACCCTCGAAACTGTCTCTTTTATCTCCGGGACAAGGAACCGAATGATCTCCAAAAGCTCCTTCAGGTACAATGTTTTTATAACCTCTGGATTCTATAGTTTTCAATGTTCAATGAAGTGAAAACACTTGCTTTATGTTCACAATGATTCACTGATTTGAAGGAATTCAATGTGACATTTGACACTGAAACGCCCGCAACAATGAAAGCTCGGGAAGAAGGAGGGGCTGCCGTGAAATGTCTGGTCCAGCTCCAGAAGGAGACGCCAACTGGACTGATGGACACTGTCTGCAATGGAGATGTCATTGAGGGGCACGCAGGCTTATGCAGGTGGGTGTTTTTTTCAATTAACCTTGCAACCCTCGCTAACTATTTTGGTTCAAAATGTTGTAAACTAGTTTGTGAAACATCTGTTGCAGCCTCTTAATTTCCTTTTAAGCTTTTAAAATTTCTGCATTTTTGGATTTAAATTATAATATACATGTCACTGAGTTCTTGCTATAATCTGTGATGAGCAACACGCAGCTAATTCACTTGTTATACTTCATTTGCTATTTAAAATGGATTTACAATGTAAAAGAACTTCAGTGACTTACGTAACATACAAACTCCGAACAGGCACTGACTCGACTTTTCAACCCAACTTTTCCAAGTCCATTAATTCCAAGACACTTTACCACACAGAGTTACTTGTCTATATATTTTTCTTCTCATATTATCACTTCGTCCAAAAGAAAAAAGAAAATGGACAAAATTAAACAAAATACACTATATTTAACTCTTCGTGGACGTAAGCTTCTGCGCACCAATCATTTCTCGTAGCATTTTAAATCTAACCCTCTCCAGAAGTTTAGTCAGAAGATTAGCTAGCTGGTTGATCCCGTCGATGTGTTCCCGTTCGAGATTTTATTCCAAACATCTTTCGCGGTTTAATGGAAGTGGTGAACTCGATATGATTTGATCTGCAATAATATTCTGGAGTTTTGACAGTTTTATAGCACTAACATTGTCGATGAAAAGTGAAGGAGATTTTTTTTAGTTTCCAGCTATTCAGACAGGAATATTTTCAGCCAAATTAACTCCTTTGCCCCTTTACTTGCTGCTATTATCTCAGCTTCTGCAGTCGTCGTTGCAACTGACTGGTCTAGCACACAGCTCCATTACTGAAGGTTGCAATGACTCCAGTCGTTGAACGTCTTGTCTTCTTGTCACCGGCGTAGTCACCATCACTCTAGGTCAGAGGTGTCCAACTCGCAAGGCCTCGAGGGCCACAACTAAAACCTTTAAGATGGTTGCGAGCCATATTTTATTTACTCGGGCGATCCTTACCCGACTTCCTGTAATGTTGATCTCGGCATTTTGCCAGGCTGCTCCGAAACGAGGGGGGATGGAACCATGCCTGATATCAGGCTCTACCATGCATAACGCAGTGAAACATATTGGGATGATTATGAATTTCTGAATTTACTACAAAAAAATCCTTAAATGTAAACTGAACCTATTTTTACATTAAGGGATGTTGACTCCGGCGGGGCGCGTGCGCTAGGTGCAATATTCTCTCCCGACATGAATGCAAAGTACTTTCCCGTTTGTCTAATAACCTTTCGCGGGCCGCAATAAATGGCATCGCGGGCCGCCAGTAGGACAGCCCTGTTCTAGACCTTTAAAGCTTGTCCCTTTCAGAAGAAAATTCCATGGATTACATGGATATTCATTTCATTGTATTTCGATCTATTCTATTCCATATATTCTAATCCGTACTATTGGAGTCAGGTACATCAAAGAACCTACCGCCCACGATAAGGAACCATGGCTGTGACCTGTCCTCCTTCAACGTTGTCTTTGCGTCCAATTGAAGTAGAAATCCCATTTGACTAAGCCATTTCCAATCTTTGTAAAACTTTTTGTGTGTAGTCCTCTTGATCTATCAATCCATCTTCATTCTGCTTTATTCTTACACCCAAGAAGTACTCATACCCTACAACTTCTCTAGTTGTGTAAAATTCCCAGTGCAGTATTTTCATGAATTTTTGGAGTTCACCTATATCAATGGCCGCAGCCATATCGTCATCCCGAAAAGTACAACAAACAGATCCCTTTTCTCTTGTGGTAGAATAGACACGGATTAGGACTATTGTGTTTAAATCCAGATTTCTTCATAAACGTCTTGAACCGTTCGTTCCAGCTATTCCGTGCGCCATTCAAACTGTTCTTCACGCCCCACACTCGTTCAGCATTGTCTTCAAAAACTTCCAGCTGTTCCATGCACACGTCCTCTTCAAGCACGCCGTTCAAGAAAGTTTTCATAACAAACTAAAAGAGCTTCATTCCGAATGCAGCATCCACCGCTAACAAGATCCGATTGGCTTCATATCGTGCAACTGGGCTGAACGTAGCTTCGTAGTCAGTTTCCTTTCTTTGAACGAAACCTTTAGCACCAACCGAGCCTTGAAGCTCATTTTTCCTCTATCCAAAAATGTTTGGCAGAAGACCCAACGAGAATTCAAGTAAAGATTTGCACATCTTTCGGACGTTCGACCAACATCCAAATATAATTTTCCTCTTAAGAATCCAACACTTCGTTAACCGTGTTCAACCATCCTTCTTTGTCAAGCGACAGTAGCATTTAAGGGTACAAATTCGGGTTCTTGTTTTCAGTGATCGACGAACCGGCCATGCATACAAAATCTCCGCTGATCTTCCATGCTGGTCTCTTCGATTAAGAAGTACTGGAACAGTACTTCCTAACCATAGCAGGGCACTGAAGTTAATTCTTCAGCCTTACTCAATTCTTCCTCCCTTTTGTCATCGCTGGCTACTTTTAGTTCTGTACATCGAATGATGCGAGTTATTCACATGAAATTTCAAACTTTTCGGCACTGGTGGGCACGTCGCAGACAAGTTCAGGCCTGAATTTCACATCGGATCTCAGAACAATATTCCTTTCCGTCGGAATCAAGACCCTGAATCCATATCTGTTGTTTGCGTATCCAATGCGATACCCATAAACCGCTTTGTCACCAAACTTCGAGCGAATGTTCTTGTTGATGTGCACTTAACATTCTGTTCAGAAGATCTTCAGATGATTTGAGACTTCCCCCTGTCCGTCCATGCCACAATTCATAGGGAGACTTGTTTTCAATTGAGGACTTTCCAATGCAATTCAGGACCTACTTGTATTGCATGCCTCTGTCCACAGTCTCTTTGACAACTTGCTTGTATTGTACATAGAACGCGTCTTCGACGTTGATTCGATTTTCACGCTCCGAAACACGATTTTATTGTGATGTGTACTGCGCACTAATACATTATTCTATGCCCCCGCTTGCTAACAGTTCAGAAACTTTCTGATTGTCAAATTATTTTCCTCCACTACACCTCAGCTGCTTGATGAAATGTCAGTTCGTCCTGGCTTCATTAAGAAATTGTTTCGAAACAGTGCAAACTTAACTTTTTCTGCTTCAAAAGAAAACTCGACGATACTTACTAAAACGAGCTTCAAAACACACTAGTATTGTGTCTTTTTGACCAATACAGTTGACATGGTCCGTTCACAGCGGCGTGGATTTGTTTACCAGTTAGTATCGGTCGATTCATTCGTTTCTTGAATGGTAACCTATACATTCTGGAACTCGAGAAAACGTGCGCAGATGATCTTCTTTCCCATACGTCACATACAGTTTTTTCCTTTTTTTACTAAATAAATATGACACCACGACTGACATTTGCAGTGACATGGTCTTCAGTGCTGACACTTCGATCATAAAGTCTCATAGAAAAATATTTTCTTGCAGCTGATTTCACGAAGAACAGTTGAACACTTGCTTAAGGAATATACAAGACGTTTTCCAATACAGCCTTCGACCAAGCTTTACTCAAACGCACTTAAATGTTCACAATTTTCTGTCGATGAGGCATCATATTTACATCTCTTTTCACGAGAGAGATCTTTCCAGGAGCAGCCAATTTCTCGTACGATGTAAAATGCTGGTTATTCGCGGTGACGTGATTTGTGGTCCCAATGTCCCAGAACCACTTGACGGCTTCAATAAAGTTATCGACTGCTGCACTCATGGCATGCGTCAAACACGCCATACTTCCATCAGATTTTTTGTTTTTGTTTGCAGTGCCATCTGTCTTCTTCTCCGGACACTCTGCTACCCATTGAGCCAGCTGCATGCATTTGTCGCATGGACACTTTTGTTTTGCACTTTTGTTCTATTTTGGTTGAACATTCTTCTTTGATTCGTCACTTTTTTGATGAGGCTTCTTGTTGGAACCGCATGTAACAAACGCAGTCGATTCAACTTTCCCTTGATCATGCAATTCACACTCACAGTTTGATTTTACGCCAAAATCGTGTCCTACAAGTCTTTAAAACTGTCATACTCTTCCCCCAACGTTGATAAAATTCGACTATTCAAAATTATCTCAGACACAGTATTTTCTTAATTTTTTTAAAGTTCATCATATAAATCCACGAAAAACTTCTGCAACTTCGCGACATGCATACTGATATCTTCTTTGCCGTCGCGGGTCACTCGGAAAAATAATTCTATCAGGATTCAGTCGCGTACTGCTGCGCTTGAACCACGCACTTCATTTTGTCCAAATCTTATCAGCACCGATGCACGTCAACACGACCTCGGCAAAATGTTTTCCGTAGCACATCTGTTACCAAACTTGCCGCTTTGGCGATGCCCTTCTTCAGTTGGTGAAGAGTTGCTCTTTCTTCCACGGTCGCGTCATCTGCCAAAACTGGACACACTCGCGAACCGTCAACTCTGCTGCTACTTAAAAATTGGCTTACAATGTAAAAGAACATGAGTGACGCACGTAACATACAAAATACAAACGACTCGACTTTCCAACCAAACCTTTTCCAAGACACTTCGCCAGATGGCGTTACTTGTTTGTATTTTTTTTCTTTTCATATTAACAGAAAAATACTAGAAAGAAATAGAATGAAAAACCTGTACAAATTTAAGATACTCACAAACTAGTTACATGTTGCTAAATCTTTGTTATTACAGGATGCACTATATAGAGTATTTAAGTATGATGATCTGGAAGCACAAGTTGGATCCTATATGCATTTTAAGCAATGATGATCTTGAAACACTTGTTAAGAGAGCTCACAAGCGTCTGCCACCCAACCCCTACGGAACGCCGGAACAAGTCTTCCGGGAAAGGTTGCTCAAGGTACTCATTTCTCTTCTTATGTTTTCTTTGCTTCTCTTAGGCCACACTACATTGAATATTTAGTGGATCTCATTTCAAGAAACAAGCTGGATCCAATCAGTATATTTGACCTGGTGGATGTTCAGCAAGAACTCAAACGCAGAGGCAAAGCCTTGCCTACTAGGCCAATCAACTCAACTGATGAACAGTACAGGATCATTTGTACTAAGGTCTGTTAATTTGGGTGCTTAAATATTACTTCATTGGAAATGCTTTATTGTAGATAAAATTATAAGTGCATTCAGAGATGTGTAAGATATTAGACATCTCATGATTGATAAGGAGTTAACAAAGAACATGTTTCATTGAGTTTTATGTACTCGTACTTTATTTACAAACATTACCAGCAAAGCATGAAAGTACAGTATAACCATTTGATTTTAGAGCATCATAAAGAATTCACTTCTTTAGTTTGCATATATGATTTTCGGTCCATTTATACTGTCTAATTACACAACTAAATTCATATTCCTTAACAAATATAAAACAACTAATGGTGTTATGACAGCACGCACATTATTTGTAAATGTTACGTAATTTTATAATTCTACTTGAACCCTCTAACGTGTTTCCATCTCACAAAATATTTACCCACACTGGAATTCGAAATCAAACACTTCAGGCAGTTAGCATACCCATTACACTCAACAAATCTGTCGGGATATTAACCTATTACACGCTTTAAGCTGAACATTTGCAATTTTCGAAAATTCTGAAGTTTTAATGGAAATCAATCGAGTTGGAGTAAAAAAAGAGAAGTTCACAGATTTGAAAAGATATGTGTACTTAATTTTTTTTTTAAATTCTCACTATCTCACTCAAAAATACTCGATCCCGACACACATTTTCAATATTACCCGACATTGTTTAAAGATCTAATTTCGAAGAACAGATTTCATTAAGAAAACGAGAGCTACACTGCTTAAACTTTCTCGCATTGTTGGGAATGATTACGTAATATTATATTTGCAATTTTTGCCTTCACTCGAAAATGTCCAAACAAATTCAAATGAAGCGCTTGCAGTACATATCTGCAATATTTTCGATAGTCAGAACTTGTAGCCCTTTTTTCCTTCTACAATAGAAAAATTTCGAGAAAACAACTTATTTTTCAAATAAATGTGTATGAACTTTCTTAATTAGTTATTTTTTAGAACAGATTTTGTTTAAGACAAAAATATTTTCCATTTTGTAGTTCTAATTCTACATTTTTGCAATTTTCGAAAATACGGAGATCAACGAAAATGAGACTTGCGCTATTCTTTTAAGCATCCCTTCTTCTATATAAAGAAAAATATTGGAACGGTTTTTGAGGATTGTTTGTTTATTTTTAGAATTGCATACATTCCAAGCGCAAATTGTGCGAAAATTACTCTTTTTTCAAAAACAAATTGTATAAGACATTTTTTACAGAACTGATTTTTCACAACAGATTTTGTTTAAAGCAAAAATCTCTACTTCCAATTTTGTAGTTTTGAAATGTAAACTTTAAGCAATTTTCGAAAAAAACAGAAAGATGGTCGAAAATGGGACTAGTGCCATATTTTTACCGTGCCTTATTACATAGGAGGGGGGGAATTAAAAAAATGGAGCGTTTTTTTTTTGAGAATTTTTTTAAACTTGCCTTTATTTCGCACTCAAACATTTCAAGAAACTACTCATATTTTCGAAAAATTGAAAATGAAATTATTTTGAAGAGATGTCTTTACGGAACAGATTTTTTAAAGGAAAAAGCTCTATTTTCAATATAGTAGATGTAGGAAGACGCTCTAAACATTGCACTTTTGCAATTTTCTAAAAGTCTGTGATTTCAACGAACATGAGTCTTGCACCATTCTCTTAAGCGTCCTTTACGATATCCCTCAACAAAATTTAATACTAACAAATTGGACTAATTTTTTTGAAAATTTTGGAAATGTTGAGGCTTTATATGCAGTACTCCGCCAAAAGTTCAAAATGTGTTTCAAATTCAAGGCGTGTGACATCGGACAAATCAGTTGGGTAATATAAATGTTGGTGCTTATGGTTTATCCTCTAGCGATGTTCATAGACACGCGGACAGACAAGCGTGTTGCCGTCAATCGATTTTTCGGTATCAAGGATCCACCAAAAGTGGATTCTGACTACAGAATTTTCTATACGCCACATTAAAGGCATACACTTCCAACTTAAAGCCGTGGTAACTGATTTCTAGGCATTTAGGATCCCCGAAGGTTCCCAGGGGACTAAGGAATTTAGAGGAAGTAATTTACTATGAATTGGATTAGATACATCCACTTTTTCGTTATCAGTGCCCGGCAATGAATTTTTTTCTGCCAAAAATCCGCCATTTTTTTCACAGTATTACATAACTTTCACTATACTATGTATATATTCCGCATATACGTAGTGTACTTTGATGAAACATTTTCTCACTGGAAGTTATTCGGACACAGGTCAATTGATTGTAAATTATTAATTAAAATGTGCCTTTTTTTATCAATTGAGTTGAATCGGGGTCATGAATTTTGGGCAAACAAAGAATCATTTGATTACTTTGATTATTAACCGAGATATGACGTTTAAAAAATTTATGCGATAAAATATTTAGTGTTTCCTTCAATTACCGTAATTTGAAAAACATGTTTCTATAACAAAAGAGATTCATGTTGACATGCTGAAAGCTATAGTATTAAAAAATTGAATTTACAAATTTGTTAAAAACATCATCAATATGGTTTTTTGCTGGCTCGAGCACAAATGCCCTTCTTAATACGAGCGATTGCAACTTCTGCCTATAAATAATTTTTCGAATAAAAAACTTTTGGATTTAAGAAAATTTGCCGTCCTGAGGCAAGTGCCCACGCCTAAATCCACCACAATATAGCAGAATTCCCAGAGCTCAAGATTCCATGCACAGATTGGGTTTCTCCCCATAGTGCCTCATACAGTTAACTGTTTTACTTTCTCGCTACGGAGTAGAGAGAAAGTTATGTAATGCTGCGCGAAAAAACTGCGCATCTTCGGCAGAGAAATCGTATTACAGAGCCCTAAAAACGAAAAAGTGGATAAATTAAGTTGCTAAATTTCGAAAAAAAGCAATCCTCTAACATGCGGTGTAGCCAGAATCCATGTTTTGCGGGTCCTGATTCCGAAAAATTGAATGACGGCAAAACGTGTCTGTCCGTCCGTCCCTCCGTCTGTGAGCAATGTTAGCGGCTAAACCGTTCAGCCAAATTTCTCCAAAATTGATATTCCTCAATATGTGACTGATGTCGCGGCTCCTTGAATTTGAAACCGATGTTTTTATTTTGGGTGGTCCTGTAAATGAAGCCTCTGAAGCATTTCTCAAATTTTCAAAAAATAGCTCCATCGTTTTTTATTAAATTTTGTTTGATAGTTTTAAGGACTTTTAACAGAATGGCGAAGGTCTAATTTTCGTTAAAAGCCCCGTTTTTTTGAAAATTGCAAATGTTCAAGGTTTTTCAGTCTTCCTACAACTAAAATAGTAAAGATAATGATTTTCCCTTATGGGGTCATTACTGAAATATTATGTTGTTGTTTTTTTTTTTTTGAAGTAGCATAAAAAAAATACAACCCTTGTTCTTTAATTCTGTGTAATTAGGCCATTTTAAAGGCTAAGAGAGGGTTTTTAATTTCTCCAGTGCATGGTTTAAAGGTCTTCGAAGGAGCCATGCCCTATACACCTTGAAGAGTAATGTTTAGTTCTTTGTTTACTTGTTTTTCGAGAAAATGCATTTTGTATTTCCCGGCAATGTCGGCATGCTCATTCTTTTACTACGTTGTTGCTAATATTAGCAACTAAAATTTAATTTATATTTGCATTATTATATTGTTTTCGTTGTTTTTTTTGAAAACTTATTGCGATTTATTAGTTGCATATTTTACACAGGAACATCTTTACATTTCTGTCATTATTTGTTGTTGTACAATGCACAGGATGTGATTGCTTATCTGCCAGTATATATAGTTCACACAGAATAGTTGACAAATCATCATCCAGATCCCCATTTCATGTCAATAAGTCTATAGTAGATTTTTTTTTATAACATTGATAGAGGTCATAGTGCTGTGGAAAAATTTTCTCAGACAATAAGTATGAAACCTTTAGGTGATAGTCCATATTCTAAGCATCTTTCCTTGTTGATAAACAAAGGCAGAAGTATTACAAATTAGGAATGTGTGAATCCCATTGCTAAGAGAATAAGAACATCATTGAGAAATAGTGAAAGAGTGGCCTGCAAAAGGGTGACTTTAGGAGGACACAAGGAAGGCAGTCTAAAAGAAGCTATAATAATTAAATTAACAAATTATTATAGACATGCCATTGTCAATAATATACCCGATGTACCTCAGATGAAACGAGCAGTTTATGCCACTATCAGGCAATATACGTCTACTGATGCAAAGCCACAACATGGTACTTGCCCAAAAGAAGTCTCATCATGGTACTTTTATAATAAACAAATTGCTGAAGGTAAGAAACCTAACAGTCATAAGAAAATGAGCTGAAAGTTATCCTCAGAAGTTGTGAAAATTTGTCCAGTTTATCAGAGGCTTGCATCTGCCCAGCTCCTGAAGCGCTGTGCCAGAGGACAAACACTGAACCCAAACAAATCCCTTCGTAGTGTAGTTTGGAAATACTGCCCCAAAGAAGTGCTTGTATCGACGGGTGAATCAGTTTCCATTTTTTCAGCATTTTTACTTGTTGAAAACATTGCAGTTACAAAAGTAAAGCTCAGTGAACAAAACCCATAGTGACATTTGTTTTTACATACATTAGCTCGTATTTTCAAATTTGTAGTATGCAATTTCTAAAAGTTTTTCACAAGGAACGGATTTTATTAAGCGATGAAATAAAATATTAATAACCAATGATCTAAGTAATATAGAGTGCTGAAATTTGGTAGAAATTATATTGAATATGTTATTATTATGCTTTAAAAATTTGGTTATAATCAAATCACAAAATGTAGAAGCTTTAAAAATTTTGAATTTTTGGTCATGATTCCCCTTAATGAAATCTGTTCCTTAAAGACAGATTTTGAAATAAAGTCATATACAAATTTTCAAAAAGTTGATTACTTTTGTGTAATTTTGAGTGAAAATATGGGCACGAAAGTACATGGTGTTTTAGCCCCACTAGTTTGGACATTCAATAAATTTAAAAAATATGAATCATAATGACAAAACTAAATCTGAAAATTAATTGGCAATTTACAGAATGCTTATAAAAAACCAGGCAGAGTATGCATTGTAAAATTAAGTTTAAATAATTGAAAATTGGCTGTTTCATATACATACTTTTTGACTACATGGGGAAAATGTGTATTTACATTGATATTCAGTCCTTGGTTACAAATCAAGAAATAAAAAAAATTTAAATGGAGCATAAAAGAAAAAATCGAGATAAGAAAATATAAGAGAAGTGGGCACTATACCTAACAGACAAGGCTAGATATAGATTAAATTTAGGGAGTAAAGCTTCATGGCCGCTCATGTAGTTTTCTTCAAGACTTTGAGTTTGTCCTTTTAAAGACGTAACTAGGAATTCTATGTGCCCTGTACTGTGTGTGATTGTATGATCAGCTGCAAGCAATAATTGTTTCTTTCCATTTCTTTTAAATCAAGCTATTGCATTTGTTGCATTCATATTGTTGAGAGACTACAAAATATTGAAGATACACACAAATACTCTTTTTTGTCGATGTTCACTGAACATTTTAGACTGTTAATAACATTCATTTTTGCATATTTTCAGACTAATTTCACAGACATTTTAATTGTACCTTCATCACTGACACTATTTTTGATCAGATGTTAAACTCAACCTTAACACCAAATCAATATAAAAAGTAATCTTTGATATTATAACAAAACCTGCTTCATTCTGCCTCTTCCATGCCCCAAAACCCACCCAGTAGAACCAACTGCACAGCACTGTATTGTTTTCTAGAGGCTGCTATGTAATACATGATATTTCATGTTTCAGGTTGTTCAAGAACAAATTCCCATGGACTGACCATGCTTTGGGTTAATAATGAAAGAAATCTTTTGTATATTTCATCTTTTGATTTTGTACAATGCATAACTATGCATTATTGATATTAGAAGTAAGGCTTGTTTTGCATTTTAGCATTAGTTAATTGATGTCAGTTTGTTTTTAAAACTATCAAATGTTTTCAGTTTCTTTTACAAAATTTCTTATTGAGATCACAAAACATGAATAAAATTCATATAAATTACATTTTTCCTACAACTGTTAAAAATTGTTCCAAAATATTTATAATGTTTTTATACAAAATTATAAAACAACATCAAGACCTTTATTCTCATTCTACCAATTAATCCATTTATTATTCAAAGTACACTTAATATTAATGGTGCCTGAGAAATAATATTTATTACATTAAATACAAAAATATATTAGAAGGAAATCTGAACATTGTACAGAAATTTAAAACTAAATGCATATAAAAAGTAATAAATATTGTTAGAGATTCATTCTAGCACATCAGTGTGCATAGTTAAATTGTTGCCCTAAATGGGAAGACACATTACTTGAAGATGGAGATTCCATCACCATTATTATAGTGGAGCATTTCATTCAGTAAAACAGTGTTAATTATTCAAATACCTTTAACACTTATAAATCCACTTTTTTATGAAAACATGAGCCAAGATATATTACAGCTATTTGTTTTACAATTTTCAGTAAGAAAAACTATAATTCATCATGAATATCTTTATGGAAAGCTTGAAATGCTTTATGATTTTTCACATGTTTTGCTGCTACTGCCACCAGTCGTAAGAATTCATTCACATCAAATGAATAGTTTGTAAACTTAGCATGAGCCCCACCATCTGGATGATGTCCCTACAAGACAAATAATAAAGAAATGTATTAGGTATTATTCAGAAAAAGTATTTCATATTAATTTTAATGAAAAATGAAATGGAAGTCAACCATTCTTTCTTTGAAATATTCAAAATTATCACAAATTCATAACCAAGGCAACACTTGAATTATTTTAGTTTTCATTTACTATTACATGAAAACAATTAAAACTGATTTACAGGACAATTATTGCATTTTACCTGATCTTGTTGTTCTAGTTTACTTTTATCTTGCCATGTAATATACTTAACACCTCTTAAACGAGCAAGATCCATGTAGCATCCCTCATCTTCACAATTGTACCTGAACACACATAATAATAATAATAACAATAATTTGTGTATCTTATTAAAATTGTAAGGAAAAGAAAGAAGAAAAAAGTCCTTACAGCTCAAAAACAACAGCCCAATCAGGAAGAAATAACAGATGTGTCAAACCAGCACCATGAATTCCAATAAAAATATCAGTATTGTAAGTGATTTCTAACTGCTGCTTAAATTGAAGTTGCCTATTGTAGATAACCTGAATAAGAAAAACAAACCAAGTTAGATTGGTAGATTGAGCTAAGACATAGAATTTGAAAAGCCTGCTTAATCAAGCTTGCCCTTTTGACTTGGTAGTCTTCATTTTTTTTGAGAGCTGCCAGAAGTTCATTTTCATTTAGAATGTTTCTGTATGTAGTATTCCTGGACAGTAATGTTATTTGAATTTTATTATTGAAACGTTTATGTAAAGGAACTTTAAGTCTATGCAAAATATGTTTTGAAAATGCATGAAAAAGGCCACTTTTTTCACAACCCCAAATCTGAAAAAATAAATTTATAAGTTATTAAACAAGACTTCATTTTAAAATAATACAGAAAGTGTTCAGCAAATTAGAAAAAGTTACTTACAATTGGAGTATTGTAAAACAGACCAAATATCATTCTTGGTAGCAGAGGAAAAACAATATTTTTGAAGCATACTGTGTCCCCACGAAATGTCTTAAGGTCCCAAACAGGATGATTAGTAAATGCCTCCCAAACAACCTCGAAGCTAGATTGATATGTATAGCTCTCCCAAATCAGTATATGCACATCACGGGAAAATGTACTGGGATGTGTCGAATTCATATGTAGTGATGCATAGAGATTCAAAAAATCACAGAAATGATGGTACATATTAACTGCTAAAATACATCAAATGTATTAAATAATTTAGTAATATTGCTTTCAGTTGGAATACTTTATAATATTTCACAGATTAATATTTTATTGCTTACTTGCATCAATTTTTAAAACAAATGTTGGTTTTTCAATGACAACATCACAATCCTTTTCTACAATGGGTCTTCTGGAAAGTTGTGTAAAATATCGTAATTCTGGTCCCCATGATTGAAGAGGACTTATGTGATCGCATTCTTCATCCAATCTTGACTTATGTAATCTGCATTTAAGAAATATATAAGTGGAATGATTGGTAGATAACAAAACACCTAATGGATTTTAATGACAACAAACTTGATATTTTAGAGATCAATGGATTTTAGTCATATTTTAATAAAAGATAACTTGTAATGTCCCATAGATGGATTTTCCCATCTTATTGCTAATTAAATGCTTAATGATACACATTAATATCTCACCACCATCCACCACAAAAAACAACACAAAACTTGGTGCAGGATGGTACATTTGGATTAGATTATTAGATTATCATTGAATTATCTCTGACAAGGAAAACATACATTTCCAAAACATTAGTAAACTAGTAACTACCATATTAATGCTTATATTTAGATTTTAAACTGTATCAAACATTGATGCAGATGCAATTATAGGGCTGTTTACTTTGCCTTATAAGTTTTAGAAAAATTGAAAAACCCCAGAGCACTTTAACTTTTACATTAAGTGATTAATATAAAAATATAACCTAATCATAAACTATATACTTACTGACAATATCCTCCAATCTGCCCTTCTTTTAATACATCCATTTTGTACCTGATAGGCTCAGAACGAGAACTCAGGTCTGTAAAGTTTATCATTATATTGCGACCCCTACAAAATCGCAAATGCTTACTGCATTCTAAAGATGAATCGTCCTAAAATATTAAAAGAACAATTACAATTCTGGATTATAAGTTAATAATTCTGGATGAAGTTTCCAGTGTACCTACCACGAATGTTGGTTCACATATAACCATCATTTCTTGAAGTTGGTCTTTTATATATCCAAAATCACCCTGGGAGTAAAATGTATTCAATTGATCTTGTTTGGTCTTCACCCATCCTTTATGATCTCCTGGGCAAGATGGCCTGGAGTATGAATTTTGTGCTCTGCAACCATGTTCATACCCCCAGCACACATTTTTATCAAGTTCATCCTAGATAAGTAAAATATCATTGAGGTTACAGGATTTTGGTGATCGATCCACTGCAGAATGCTTCTGATAGTTTCCTACCTTATATGGGCACTTTTCATCCTCCTTACATTTTTCAGCAACTGCTGGGTAGTTACTGAAATAAAAGGGTAGGTGTTCCTTCGGTAAATTTATTTCGGAAAAGTTAAAAGCATAATTTTGTGTAATGATTACTAGTAAACCAAAGAGAATCTGGTATGTGTAAAGCCGACGTATACACCATTCGTTCTGAAACAAGAAATATAGTTAATCATCTTTCTTTCAGCATTTCTTTACTATTTGCGCATAACCTTGACTGTGTTATAAATTCACCATTTCTACCCTCGTCATTCTTCACTTCAGTGTCACGTATTTTTTTAATTGCCAAGGCTTTCATGCATGTTACTCAAATTCGGTCAACTTCACAGTGGCGTAAATATCTAATTACACAAGTGCTCGTACGTGTTACTGAAGCCGGTCAAAAAAATAACACAACCCATGGCGTAAATGTCATGAAATTGAAATAAAATTAAACTGCCTGACAAAGCCTAAAGGTTATGTAAGGCGCGCGTGGGCGCGACGCGGAACCTCGAGGAGCTTTTACACTCCAATTCTATTACAGTAACGTCTGACGTTTTGCCAGATAACCAATCGGAAGCGTTATTCTGACATATTTTTGTTAATATTGAAGCTCTCGATTGGGTAATTGTGTATCCGCTGATGGAACATCAGAATCATTATACCTAAATTGGAGAAATCATGTAATTGTTTTCCGAACTGTCAAAATAAGACAGGCGCGCATTCGAACTTCTATCGTCTTTCATTTGGGGAGGGGGTCACATTATTCAGCACAAAATTACGTTTTGTGAATGATGGATCAGCCAAAACAACGAATGACTCCTCTATAAATGACACTCTCATCAATGGGGAGAAGGGAATCACATTTATTGTTTTTTTAAATTAAATTTACGACAGGAAAAATAGCGATTGTATGTAGCATACTTGGAATGTTCAGATAAGACTCACTACTGTCACATCTGATCTAATTAGAAATAGATGAAAACACAAATTTTGCTTTAGGAGCAGAAGTCCTTAAATCGTTCTATGTAGATGATTTGCTTTATTCCTATTATGACGTGTTATTTTCTAAGGAGACAATTACATAATTATTTGATATTTTAACAGCAGAAAGCTTAATAATACAGGTTAATTCTAAATTAGTTTTCTAAAAGTAACATGAAATAATTACGAAGCCATGACTGATCATTCTCAAGGTACTCTTCAAATCTCGCGCAATGATCTCAAGTTTTAAGCCTTCGCCGCCTCCAGGTGCAAGTTTGAGGCACAGTGCGTTTACTGGTTTGGCGGGAATAGTGACACGGCAGTCGCAATGGAGACGTACAACGGCGCAGACGGACGTGGCAAGTGTTTCACGAATCGCAAGCTCCAATTGTTGCAAGAAGACGGAGTGTCAAAAAGCTCCGCGTTAGGCGAAGACTATAAAAGTAAGGTAAGAGCAGTTCAAGGAAACAGGTTGAAAGAGAGAAAGACAGAGAGAGAACAAGGTTGCCCATGGGTATACCCAAATCCTTCCTTAAATAACGAACAATCAATGAAGGCTTTGGTATAGCAGACCATGCAGGGCCGAAGTAACAAAATAGGGTAGGGAGGCTAAGCTGACAAAGTGTGGGGGATCTGAAGGTTGTAAAAAATTATTCTTAAAACTATAATAATAAATGCTTAAATCGAATAGTTTACATATAAATGTAACATAAATAAATGTATGCAATATGAACTTTCTGCACATGCTTTTGAACAAAATTTTTAATGATATCATTGAAATTAATTTTTGTTGGGGGTCCCTAGGCACAGCCGCTGCAGCCTCGTCTTAAATCCTCCCCTGAGACCGTGTTATGGAAACCGTCAAGGACGCCAAAAAATCCAAATTTTTGCAGTTTTCGAAACTTTAGAGTTAACCATAACATCCACCTTTATTAGGTTATTTTTACAAGAAATTTAAAGAAAACATTTGGACCCATTTTTGAGAAAATTTTGAAAAAAATATCCTGGAGTCTTCATGTAACGGAACCCCCCCTTTTTTTTCTTTTCAAATTGCAGTTTCGACTCAGGCCACATCGACAGGGGTTTATTCAGTTTGGAAAAAATAACATGCATAGTTTAGTTGCTAGTGTTGTTCACATACACCGGACGGACGGACGTTTTGAAGAAAACAACTTTTTTCGGTATCAGGGGACCCAAAACGTATATTTCCGTTGAAATAACAAAATCTATTTTCCGCAGCGTTACACAATTTTCCCTATACTACGCATATACGTATTATTGTGATAGTTCATCTCTCTGCAATTAAATTAACTATGTTTTGCCCCTATTATTTATTATTCAATTTAATGGAGTGGCTAGCTTTCATTTTTTCCAAGGTTTTGGGCGTTTACATTATCTCACGGTATTCTCGTCTTCTCGTGCGCTAGAAAACACTGCTCATACGAGTATTCGGATGGTGATAATTTAATTATGTTAGGAAATATTCTGTTATCTATTCCTTTAACTAATCCTAATAAAAAATTAAACACCTTGTAATTTGTTATAAAATTATCAGCGACATGAAGTGTTGACTGTAGAAATACTCTTTATTTCAATATTCTATTTTGTTTTTAAAATTTGACAAAATATTATTGCATTTTCTCTACTGTTACCTGATTTGACGGAATCGAATATCAATTTAGAAAAACGATAATTCTTTTTCTAACTTAATCTTATATCATAATTCAACATGTCTTGGCTTTGCAAAATTGTTTATAAAGTATTTTTGCAACTTATCGTTTAACCTTTCCTTTGCGAAGATAGTTTAGCAATCTTGGCGTTGTGACGAGATCGACTATTTCCTTATGTCCATGTTGGAGCTCTTCGTATTTCCACACTGAATTTACTTTTTAAGTTTTGCCACTATTCGCTATCTCAATTTTTCACGAGTATTACTTTTTTCTCGCTAATCAATCGTAGCTCACTATTCCTCTATTCTCTAATACTCGTGGACCACATGTCCATTTTCTATCTCTCACAAACTCAAAACAACATTCTGTCTCAAGAGTTCGTTTTCTCCTACGATATGTGTTAACATGTTCACTTGTTTGATTGTCGTTCTTCGAATTGATGCGCTATTGTCGCCCCCGCAACCATGCATCTAGACGTCTCTGGTCAACAATGTCCCATCTTTTTAATACGCTTTGTTTCCAATATTTTTTAATTGTCCAAAATCTATTTAGTCAATATAATATTTTCATTTCCTGAAGCTTTGCATTCCCCATGACTCATGATAATGTGTACAGTTACGTAATTCCTCATATTTCACATGTTATTTGACATTAATATTTTTGCGTTTCGAATACAAAAATCCCGTTAGTTATTTTGCATTCTCTCAGAATACGGGAAAGTACACACACCCACTCACTCTCACACACACTCGCACACACACACACACACACACACACACACACTCGCACGCGCACACACACTCGCTCGCATGCACACACACACACTCGCACGCACATACGCACACGCACTCACACACTCATACTATTTTACAACATATTGCCTGATGACGTCAAACTATTAAATTCGTTACACAAGTTTAAGTCCCAAGTAAAATGTGTTCTGCTGCATAACTGTTTCTAGAGACTAAACCGAACATCAAAAAGGGAAGTAACATTGATTTTAACAGTGATATTTAATGATTAATTACCACTTGGACGCGTATAATTCTAAACAGTCTGTAATAAGTGCTGTAACTAAGCTTCTGGGTCAATGACCCTATTTTCGATCAGGTTTTTCGTCCAGTTTTCCTGATTCTGTGAGCGAATGCTGAGGTGGCCCCTTGATTTGCTTGTGGACGTAAGAGTAACTACCCCTGCGTTCCGGCGGAATCCGGATTGCAGCCCAAAGGTGTATTTTTAGGCTTGCGGGGGTTGTGGATAGAAGCTAGCTCCTAGGTACCCACCCCGGGAGAAAATCCTCCTCGTGAAGTGCGGGGTATAGACGCATGTTAACGTTAAGAGTATAGACGCACATTATCCCAGCACAGCTTTCCAGCGCTCCAATAGCTCCTCACTGTAAACAGAGGTACTCGCTCTCGTTCTCTCAGAACTCGGTTACTAACTCTCTGAATTGAGTGACCATGATGTAACTGCCGTGTCTCTGACCGGGAGGTTCTAGGGCTCGTGTCCGACGCAGGGGCGGATTAATATTTTTGCCGCCTGTAGGCACATCAAATTTGCCGCCCCTGTTTAAAATTAATGTTACTTTTCTAATTGTAACGTTTCAATAACAATTCCTCATTAATTTAAACGTTTTAACTTTAAAAGTAACATTATATTTGCACATTGTTTTCATAAATTAAATAATTTTTTTGGATTAGCTGTTTGGATATAAACTGTATCTTCATAGCAAGTAATGTTCAACATTATTAACGTTTCAACACTGAAACGTTAACATTAAAAGGAAACTAAAACATGACAACTAGAATTGCAACATCTTTTCTTTCGTCAACGAGCCTTAGTTCCAGATTCATATACTTCTGAAATCATAAGGTATACTCTAATGAAGTAGACAAATAAATAGCTTGTATTAAATATTAATATGATATTTTTAAAATAAAAATATGATTTATGCTGTTATAGTTTTTAGAGAACCTAAATTTGTTTTAGAAAATATCAAGAAAATTTTGCGCCTTTGAAAATTTGCCGCCCTTGAAAATTTGCCGCCTTAGGCACGTGCCTACTGTGCCTATGCGTAAATCCACCTCTGGTCCGACGGAGGCAGGATTTTTGACTCTAGCTACATAGCCAGGACGAATTCAGCCGCTGTTTGGAGGAGAATTCTAGCGACCGGCTGCTCTGATTGGTAGTTTTCCGTTGTTTCTCCGATCAACATCAGGCGAATGCTAGATTAGTACCCGAACAAACGGGCCACACCCCGCGCGCGATCTTTCTCCCCCCCCCTGTTCAATCCTCAGCCCCTTTTCGTAACCACATACACATACATGCATTTTACTATCACACATGCCAGGGGACCTGTCGGGAGCTTAGGGCTCGTCCTGGCTGGTGCCCCACTGGCGAGATATATCTGGTTAAGGAAAACACAGGAAGTCGACGTGAAGGTCGGCGCCGGACCTCGCCATCCAACGGGGGAAGATCACCGCCACCTCTCGGGATAAAAATAATATCTACACTTACGTGACTAATGACCTTAGCAGTTGACGCGCCTGGAATTGCAAATCAATCAATCAAAAGTGAGTTTCCAACTCCTACTCTGGCGCTCGCAATCTCTTACGAGTCACGTCCCGTCTCGTCTCGAAGTTCACCTTCTCAAGACTGGCAACCTCTAAAAGCTCAAACGTCTTCTTCAAACGTCCCAACACTGCTACAACAGGAGTTTAGCTTAATTTTGCAAATTTAGCATTTTTTTGTACTAGCAAATTCGAATTTCCCGCAATTCTTTCGATAGAATCTTGCAGGAGTTATGACGTTGCAATTTAACGATGGGAAGGCCGCGACATTGCAGATTGAAATTCTCAGAGAAACTTCTCATTATTGGACGGTGTATGTAGATGAACGGAACGGAGATTTACATGGATGAATGTGTTGATGGAATACCTTTGAATGAATGAAATTTTTGTGCCTGATGCTCTACTATTGGTAATAAGTTTTTCAAGTGTCGGCTGAGATATATTAATAAGTGCAGACATTGCGGTATAATAATTTTACGTAACTGTTACTGATGTGAGAAAGTACGTGTTTTTATTACACCCGAAGTTTGTTTCTTCTAGCATAGTTTAATTAGTGGTGTTCCAACAGCACGTATTCTCTCGCATTATTTGTAAAGTCTACGAAGAATTACAATACTACTTGAACTTGGAAAAGTGTTTCCACGCAACAAAGATTATTTATCAACGCTTTATTTAAAACTTGGGCCCTTAGGTTTTTCAGGCCATTCACATTGCACTACACTACCTGCCTCAAATAAAAACAACTTTATCGATGTCTTAAAAACGAAGTTGAACATTTCCATTTACAATTGTCAAAAATTCAGAGAATTTAATGAATATTTCAATATCTAGTTTAAAATAATAGATTTCATTGCAAATATCTCAATCGTCAAAATTCTAGTTGTTCGAACACGCAGATAATTTTGTAACCTTTTGTAATTTTAGAAAATACAGGAGATAAAAGAAAATGTGACGTGCTCCATTTTTGTAGGTGTACTCTGGTCTATTCGAGGGGGAAATTTAAAGAAAAAATTAGAAACCATTTTCGATAAATGTTTGAAAATGAAGTTTCATTTAAAGTACCTACACTCAAATGGGTCGGATCAAATGGGCAGGATCTCGAGTTCGGCCAGATCAATCGTGAGTGTCAATTTGGAGTTTAGGTCTTAGAAGTGAGTAAAAACGGGCACAGAGACACATGTTTTGCCATAAATCTTTTTTCCGGAAGAAGGATCCACAAAACCTGAATTCTGACTATACTGCAATTTTTCTAACTCTCAGGGCTCTACTTCACGGTGACATTATGTCACTGTTTTTCGTGTCTTTCTCCATTAGTTCGGTCCCCTAGATGTGGCATGATCGCCACGTATAACAGTGCTGTATACGGCCACGAGTCACCGTGAAGTAGGGCCTTGACGGGTAGAGGTAGAAAAATCGCAAAATCGTGTTATAGGAAGTAATTTACTACATTTAGGAGTTTTTTTTTCGATATGTGGCATCACAATACAGTTTTGCTGTCGAAATATCGCCACTTTTCGCTGCAGCATTACAATACGTTCTACGTAAGTACGCACTTGGCAAGAAAGTAAAATGTGTTTTCATTCCACCACAGCATTTGGTTATATTACGGTATGAAAGGGTGACAATCAATGAAGTTTAAATAGTGAAGAGCAGAGATGTGTTGTTGGGCGAGAGGTGCAGGCTGCGTTCGGGAGGGCATCAGGCGTCGCCCGTCAAGTCCACGTCGGCGTCGGCGTGCGCCTCGCCCTTGGCGGCGTCGCCCTTAGGGGCGTTGCCCTTGGGGGCGTCGCCCTTGGGCACGGCACCCTTGGGGGCGGGCGCGGTGGCGTCGCCCATCTGCGCCCCTGCGGCTACCCCTGCGCACAATGCGCACGCACACTCGATTCATCGAATGGTTGATTAGTGATTCCGGGAGTGTCAAATGCTAAGTCCCGTGTGTTTCCCGCATGCTTGCAACGCGGGAGGGGGCGGTGTTCTTTCCTCCTTGGATGGTGATCTTCCCCCGCTGGAGATCCCGCCCGACCTACATGACGGCTTGTCGAGTTTTCCCCAACCAGGTGTCTCCCCCCAGCGGGCACCGCTCCAGCCGACAAGCTCTAAGCTCCCGACTAGTCTCCCGATATGTGTGGTAGAGTAATGCCTGTAAGTGTGTGTGTGTGTGTGTGTGTGTGTGTGTGTGTGTGTGTGTGTAAGTAAGGAGAGAGGTTGTAGGTGTGTAGGTAAAAAGTGTATATTCTAAAATTGCAAAAATGTATCATTTCAAAACTTCGAAATCGAAGATAAAATGTGAGTCTTTCACAAAATCTGTTCTAAAAGAATCAGGACTTTGAACAAGGTCATGTACAATTTTCAATAAACAACTAATTTTAGCGCAATTTCTGCTTGAAATTAAAGCCAATTATTTTTAAGATTTCTCAAAAACCTCTATTTTTTTCTTTAATTTGTTTTATGGACTCTTAAAAGAATGGCACAGGTTTAATTTTCATTTAACTAAATTTTTGCATTTTGGAAATAATGGAGGAGACAATTAGATTCTTAAGTGTCGACCCAAGTGGGTACGACGGAGTGAGTACATGTTGTAACGGGAAGTACTCCGCGAATTGAATTATCCTGAGTTCGCGTCTCGTGGAAAATTATGTTTGGAAACACTTGTGCAAGTTCATGTAGTAGTAGTATTAGTATAATATTGCAACACAGTTTCAAAATATGCGAGAAAGTATGTGATGTTGTTGCTCCACGAGTTTGATTTTTCCTGAGTTTCTTGTTTTCTATAGAACAGTCATACACTTCTCACGTGGCTTGAGACTACAGAGTTTTCTTTTAATTTCTGCGCGCATTGTTAATGCGTAATAATTAGGGGGCGGGATTTACTGTATTTCATTTTTTTCTTTTCACTTTAGAACAAAGCTTTATATTCACTTTAGAACAAAGTTTTATATAGAAATTCATTTTGTGTTATCTCGAAACGAAATGACCCATTTTTACGTCTTCTTTTTATTATTTTTTTTTTATTTTTGTCGACTTCGGCTAATAAGTCATTTTTTAACAGTTTATGTCATTTTTAAATATTTTCACTGATTTAATTGTTTTTAATAAAATTTTAATGGTACTTGCTTCTAACAATATTTTTGAGGCGCAACAAATTTTCATCACAGAATTTCTGAGTAGCCTATTCGATTTCTTCGCTCAGTTCGGCCGATTTCGCGATAAAGGCAGAGATTAAGGCGATAAAGGCAAGTCCAAACCAAAAGTTTGCCAGCTGTTTTCACTCGAACCAAAGCAGTCTCGATTACATCGGTAAGATTACAACAGCTAAGATTATAAGTTGTTCATGTGAAGTGGTTTTGGTAATTTTTTTACGTCTTTTTCGTTTCTTTTTAGGTTATTTTTTGATGCAATTTAAGAGCGTTTTATTGATAATTTTCGTTATTTTTTTAGATCATCAAAACCCGCTAAACTACAACACTCGTCGTAATCATATTCATCAGGTGACAGTATCAACAGCTCACTACAAAAAATGCACGTGTAATACGTGTACATTATATTACAACACCTTGCCAAATGACATTAAACGATTAAATTCCATACAAAAGTTTAAGTCCCAAGGTAAATCTTTTCTGCTGCACAACTGTTTCTATACAATTGAAGACTATCCCGAACATTCAAAAGGAAAGTAATAATAATTTTAACAATGACATTTAATGTATTTGGATTGTATAATTCTTCCATTTGATTTGTATAATTGCAAAGATTCTGTAACAGGTATTGTACTTGAGCTTCTTGGTCAATGACCCCCCTTTCGATCAGGTTTTCGTCCTGTTTCCGTGATCCTCGAGCAAATGCTGAGATGGACCCTTGTTTTGCTTCTGGACGTAAATGTAACTTCAAATTAACTTCTCCCCATAGCACGTCACAAACAGTTTGTAACCGTTTTTGACGTAAATAAATAAATATATATTTTCCGCTCCTAGTAACAGCATTGGAAACCCGTGTTATTAAATCGCGAGGCATCGCCGATCGCAAGGCTCGCCAATCGCAAGGCTCGCCAATCGCAAGTTTAAAGTCGAATGGTTTACGTCTCCGGATGATTATTTACCATATTCATCTATTGAAACAGAAAAAGTAATGCATTCTGCCTGTAGTTGATCCTCTGCCTAGCCTGGCCTGCCGTTGTCTGCTCTGCCCTGTTCTGTTCCCGTCCAGACTACTCAGGATTCGGCGAGCGGTTGCTGGGGATTCACCGAATGCCGCATGTGTGGAGACGCCTTAAGAGAACTTTAAAACAGTGGATAGAACGTGAGGCGCCAAGGAAGGCTCTACTAGCTGTGCGCGAGGAGTGTGTCGCACCGTCGCGTTCCGAGTCATCGTCGTCGGCGAGGGCGTCGGCGTCGGCGTCGGCGCGCGGGTGGGCGTCGGGGCGCAGCAGGGCGCGCCGGCCGCCGCGCAGCTCCACCTCGCCGTCGGGGGCGTCGGCGTCGGCGTCGAGCGGCGGGCGCGAGCGCGGGGCCGACGACGGCGCCCCCGCCGCCGCCGCCTCCGCTTCGGCCGCCGACGCCGTGCGGCGCAGCGCCGCGCACGTGCCGCCGCGCAACGCCACGCACAGCTCCCCGCTGCTGCGGTGCAGGCGCACCTAGGGATGCACGCAGATCGTTAGAGGAAATCGTTTCTTGAATCGAGGAATCGAGCTTGGATCGCTTGTGAGAAAATCGATTCTCCAAGAATCGATTCATCAAAATTCAGAGAGAAATTAAACATAACACACACACACGCACACCTCTCACACACGTGCGCGCACGCACACACACGCACACACACACGCGCGCGCGCGCACACACACACACACACACACACACATATATATATATATATATATATATATATATATATATATATATATATATATATATATATCGGTAAACACCGACACTGTGGTACCGATCGTCATAAAAGTTTGAATATCTACGTGTTTTTCACCCAGAACGTTTATGTGCTGTTAATTTTGTTGTAACTCTACTAGATGGTGCTGCAGGCCAACATTTCGCTTCGTTTTAATTCAGTTCGTCGCGAATCATACGCCACCCCTCCTAATTCGCAACACAACAGCCGCCACTGCGTTCAGGGACAAGGATCCTACTCTGTAGTTGAGTGCAGTTCGGTGAATACACTAGGAAGTTTTTGCACAGCTAAGTGTTACACCAATCGACTGTCAATGCACTATCGATCTTCTGGGCATGTACAGTTCCGAGTTTCGCATCGCTAAGGAGCTTTTGCCCAACATCGCGTTCAGCGTTCAGCACGTGATGCGAAACTCGAAGTGCGCATGCACAAAAAATCGATAGCTAATGACGCATGATCGCGACCGTATCCAGCAGTGCTGGGTATCATGCGACACCACCGATAAAGACGCGAAAAACCGTGAGATATTCCATTGTGAAGTCTAGGCCTCGCACGCTGAGAAATAAAAACCCGAGTATAACTGTCAAGTCGACAGAAGTATTATTCGGACAAAAATGAGGACGAGGCGAAGAGGGTGTTACCTGCGGTTGATTAATTGATTGTAAGCGATTCCGGGAGCGTCATCTACTCAGGTCATTGGTTCCGTAAGTGTAGTGCATGTTTAGCTCGGGATGTGGCGGTTGTCGTCCCCCGCTGTGTAGCGAGATACGGCGCCTACCTATCGTCGGATAGCAGGGTTTTCCCTAACCAGGTATCTGACACCAACGGGGTACCACCCCAGCCGGGACAAACTCTACGCTCCCGACCGGTCTCCCGGTATGTCCACTGGTATAGTGCATGTTCGGGTAAGCTTGTGTAAAGGATGAGAATAGGAGAAGGAAGGGTAGGAAAGATCGCGTGCGGTTCGTGGCCCGTTTGTTAGGGAAGTGCTCCAGCATTCGCCTGGTGTTGATCGCAGAAACCACGGAAAACTACCGATCAGAGCAGCCGGCTGCTGGAATTCTCCTCCGGACTGCGGCTGCATTCGACCTATCTGACAAGCTCGTGTCGACAATCCTGCCGGCGTCGGGACTCGAACGGTGCGGTTACCTGCGGCGGGAGGTCCTCATCCGTGAGCGGGACGGTGCGCTGCTCCACCGGCACTTCGGGCGGCTCTTGCTCGTCTCCGGCCCTCTCCAGCAGCACGCGCACCTGGTCGGCGTCCGCCTCCGCCCCCGCCCGCGCCTCGGCCTCCACCTCGGCGACCGCGTCCCGCTCGAGGCGCACCCAGCGGCGCGTCTGGAAGGCCGAGTGGATGTGGAAGAACTCGCGCACGTCGTGGTCGGACGCGTCGGCGGCCCACGCCAGCTTGGACAGCTCGGGCCGGTGCAGGTCCCAGAAGGAGTTGCGCTTGCTGAGCCGCTGGTCGCGCGCGCGCAGGACGCTGGGCAGCGCGGGCGGCCGGGCCTCGGGCGCCTTGAGCGCGATGGCCGCCAGCCCCGTCATGGCCACCTCGGGCCGCAGCGCCAGCTCGCGCCCGTAGAAGCACGGCACCACGCGCGGCGGCTGCGCGCGACACGTTATTAATTGGTTTATTAATGGCCAACTTATTAATTGGTTTATTAATGGCCAATTTATTGATTGGTTTATTAATGGCCAATTTATTGATTGGGTTATTAATGGCCAATTTATTGATTGGTTTATTAATGGCCAATTTATTGATTGGTTTATTAATGGCCAATTTATTAATTGGTTTATTATTTGCCAATTTATTAAGTGGTCGATTAATTGCCAATTTATTGATTGGTTTATTAATGGCCAATTTTTTGATTGGTTTATTAAGTGCGAATTTTTTGATTGGTGTATGAATGGCCAATTTATTGATTGGTTTATGAATGGCCAATTTATTGATTGGGTTATTATGGTCAACTTATTAATTGGCTTATTAATGGTGAACTTATTAATTGGATTTTAATTGAGTGTCTCCCGAGCACATCAGCTGCTAAGGGCATTAGCCCCGTAAGTACACGTTGGTTATAAATATATATACATGCCTGCTGTCAAATTAAATTTCGTTGCGCACTAATTTAATGGTTATTAATGGTTTAATGAATTCAGAACTAGCTTTAAAACATTTAAAATTTTAAATATTTTAAAAGCTTTAAACGTTAAGGGGGCAAAAGCTTTTAAAAACGTCGATGAGTTTTAATCGATGTATTTATTAACATCGATGTTTTAATTTTGAAAATCGATGTCTGGCAACATAGATGTTTTGAAGTCGATTTCGCATCACAAGTTGGGACACGCACTGGTACACACATTCCAACTGACCGTCAGCATGACCGGCACTTCTGCGAACCTAGACTTAGAGTTACCCTGGTGACGAATGTTGAACACTAGCTACATATCTAGGTCTCATTCGACCGTTGTCTGGAAAAGACTTATACCGGTCAATTGCTCTGATTAGTAGTTTTCTCAGATCAGCATCAGGCGATGTCAGAAAGTACCCTAACAAACGGACCGCGCGCTATGCCAACAACGCTCCAAACATTGTAGCCCATCGTGTTTAAATCAAGTCTATTTATTTTCATTTATTTATTTATTTACGTCAAAAACAGTTAAAAACTGTGTGTGACGTGCTATGGGGATAAGTTAATTTGAAATTACATTTATGTCCAGAAGCAAAACAAGGGGCCATCTCAGCATTTGCTCGAGGATCAGGGAAACTGGACGAAAACGTGATCGAGATGCGGGCCATTGACGCAGACGCTGAAGTACAATACTTATTACAGGTTCTTTACAATTATACAATCCTAATGGTATACAATACATTAAATGTCCTAGTTAAAATTAATATTACTTTCCTTTTGAATGCTTGGTAAAGTCTCTAATTGTATAGAAACAGTTGTGCAGCAGAAAAGATTTTACTTGGGACTTAACTTTTGTATCGACTTTAATCGTTTAATGTCATCTGGTAAGGTGTTGTAAAATAATGTACATGTATTGTATGTGAATTTTTTGTAGTGAGCTGTTGATACTGTCCCCTGATGAATATGATTACTACGTCGAGTGTTGTAGTTATACACAGCGGCGTTTGCTGATAATATATTCCCGCCCTTAAGTAAGTCATTTTTGACAAATACCACTTATTCATACATGAATAGACAAGGTAATGGAAAAATACCTAGATGAATAAAGAGAAGCTTACAAGAATCACGTGGGTGGGATTTGCTTATTATTCGTACAATTCTTTTTTGTAATCAAAACGACTGGGAGCTATAAGAATATTATTCCATATCTCTGGCGGGAATGAACATTCGTGAAATATATACAACGAGCAGTGTGTATACTGACTGACTTTGAAAGAATTCTGAAAGCGTACCATAGAGAACTTAATTTAGTGTTCAATTCATTTAAATTTATGTTCCATTTAAGGTTTGACTGAAATGAAATACCTAAAAATTTTGTTACCTTAACATCATTCTATGGCACACCGTTCATTTTCAGTGAAGTGCAAGGGCTAAAACCTGTTAATTTGCAAAGAATTGCAAATTTTTGCACAAAATTCCTAGTGTGAAAGGAGCGTCACCTTGCTGAGTAAGGTATCGGTCTTCCACAGGTTACCTTCTCCAACAAGGCCTTTACCCCGTCAAACAACACATGTTTGTAAATCTCATTTATAAAATTTTCTCATTCGCTCTCACTCAAAACTCAAGCCAATTTTGAGCTAACAAAATTTAAGCCATATTTTAATAAAAATAATCGTGGATTAAAACTAGCGATTTGTAGATCTGCTCTTTAAAATTATTTTCAACATTTTCATTGTTTCCTTGTACAAGCTAAAAAGTTCTCTGCAATGGTACGTCTGAACATGCAAAAATAACACTTGAAATTGAAGAAATTGAAGGATTCCAAGACGCACTAAATAAAACTCAATACGAAAAACGCAGCAATGGAGCTTAGCACATATCATGGGGGGTCAGGTCGTCTCCTTTTCGGACATTTCCCGCTCATGACACATTTACTGTAAATTTCTCCGGAAACATTATCACGTTTGTTCACCGTCTTAATAGTTATTTATGTGCATCTCCTCTTTGCACAGTAGAATAATTTGAGAACATCGCTTCTTCTTAAAAAATTACAATATTTTAATAAAAGTTACAACAATTTATTGCACTACTAACCGTTTTGGATTCTTCTTTTAAATCAACCATGCTATTTTAAATAAGTTTTTCTCAGTTTCGCACCCCGATGGTCTTCATAATGGTAAAATCCAACATTGTCCTTTATCCATTTTCAAAATTAGCTAATAATGAAAAGAATCCAGAAAATGTATGATGAGAAACAAAGATAGCACTTTTTAACTAAATATTATTCACCTTACAAATGTGCGTGACAATTACAGAGTTAAGGGTTCACCTTCTTTCTGATGTATATCATGCATCAAGTCCTACACTAAATTTCTGAATAAAGTCCAAACAATCGAAATTCTGAATTTCTATGGTTACTTTTCAAAAGTATGTAACAATCACACAAACTAGATGAAGATGAAATGTTAGAACACGAACATTTTATAAATATAAAGTTTAAAAGGTTACGCGAGTTAAAGAAAAAAATTTTTGTCGCTACGCGCAATACTTCTAGTTCTGAACAAAGAAGTGAACATTCAAAAATGTATAGAGAGATTTATGTCCGTCCTCTATACTTGTAATGACAACCGACCGATTTTTGTTCAATAATGGAATGGAAGATGACATCGGCGCCGGGTAGGCGGATGGCGAGGCTGGGTCGATGACTTTTCCAGACCTGTGTTTTTCTACAGAATGTTTTTCTACACATACGTACGTGAAGCAGTCTAAAGTTCGTTATTGAGTAGACTACGCGAATAGAATGTTTTGGTGAAAGGAACTCTAATCTTTACATTGTGGTCAATTCAATAAACGTTTTCTAGTTTCTTGAAATTACGAAGGTCATAGTGAGAACTAACAAGATATTGCCTGGCAGAACTTTTTAACCTAGTACTCGCACATCTATTAGGCTGCGTTTGTTGCTGCAATTGCAAATGAAGCGCGTTAGAAAAACGGGAGGGGCCACTCCAGTGAACGAACTATTTGTTGAATAAAGCTCACGAACTATTTATTTATTTATTTATTTATTTATTTATTTATTTATTTATTTACGTCAAAAACAGCTAAAAACTGTGTGTGACGTGCTATGGGGAGAAGTTAATTTGAAGTTAAGAAGAAAGATGTCCAGAAGCAAAACAAGGGGTCATCTCAGCATTTGCTCAAGGATCAGGGAAACTGGACGAAAACCTGATCGAGATGGGGGTCATTGACCCAGAAGCTGAAGAGCAATACTTGTTACAGGTTCTTTAGAATTATACAATTATACAGTACTGTTACTAGTCAAAATCCCGAACTCCAAATTCGTGAGATACAGTGCGTGAACGAGTGCTGATTCAAGGAAGACCTGGGCAGAAGAACGAAGATCCGGAGCTGCGTGTGGAGAGGGCTACTCAAGAGGCGTAGAACGGTCGCCGACCTTGTCTGTTGAGCAGCCAGCGGTGCGTTTTGGGTGCGTGACGGCGTTGCTGCGAGTGATTCGGCCTCGGAGGAGAGGGTTGACAGTCGACCTCAGCAGAACGTTAGGTAGTTCTGAATTTGTTTTCTTGTGAAAACGTTAGGAATGTCTTAGTTTCGGAAGCTTATGTGGAAAAAAACTGCGGAATATTGAACCCAAAATTGAATGTTATTTATCAAACCTCCTTTTTTGCTAACTAGATTGGTTAACTGGGAGATAATTAACCGATGGTTGATGACGATCACTGTGTTTTAATTACTCTATTAATATTACAATAAACAATAATTACCCCCAAAACTAATATGTGTTACTTTTATTTTGAATTGTATGAATCAGATTTGTACAAAGCATCGCCAGTTTTTAAAAATCATTTGGCTTACGATGAATCGTTGGTTGTATGTTTATGTTGCTAAGGATGTTAAGACCCGTTGCTAAGAATTTTAAATTTCTTAACCTATAGGTAGGTACAAGTGCACTTAACAAACTTTTAGGGTTGCATGTTAACAAGGATTAAAGACGCATGTGACCGATGAAGTCTTTTACTGCATCGAGATGGCTTCTCCATTTCCTAACGCCGAGTCATCGGTAAAAAGACGAATATGGCATAAATGCTTTCCGTTTCCTCTTTACAGCTTGCGCAGTAGAGAGAAAGTAATGTAATGCTGTGTGAAAAAACGGCGAATTTTCGGCAGAAAAACTTTCATTGCAGGGCTCTGATAAAGTAATAGCGGATAAATGCTATTATTAAATTTAGAAAAGAAAAAAAAAACAAAAAAAACTCTAACACGTGATGTAGTCTCAATCGCTGATTTTTTCTAATATTTGTATCTTAAAATAGTACATGATATAAAAAAGTATGTGTTCTTAGTAAACGATGTAGATGGATGTAGATTGATTGATTTAGATTTAGATTTATTGAGTCAAAAAACAGCAAAATCTTTATGTGACGTATGGGGAATAAGATCATCAGCGCACGTTTTCTTTAGTTTCAGAATCCCTTCTTATCATTTTAACTATAAATAGTTGAAAGATGAGTAAAAGTTAGAGATAAATAAATAAAAATAATATTTAAAAATGCGCGAGATTAGCAACATTTTAAAAACTAGACATTTTTGTTCCCGAGTTATAGGAAACTTACTTGCAACGGTAAACGAACTACAGATTTGATTTTTCTGCATTGCTAACAAAATAGTACTCGTAACTCGCCGTTACCTCTACTCCTACCACTACAAGCAAAAGGAGAGTTCAACAAAACGTGCGCCTAGTGAAGCTACATTTACATCCAGAAGCAAAACAAGGGGCCATCTCAGCATTTGCTCAATGTATCAGGAAACTGGACAAAACCCTGATCGAGATCGAGATGAGTAAATAAACAGAAAAAAATTGACGTGGGTTTTTTAAATGTTTTTTTTTTAATTTGTAGAGCAGTGTAATCGTTCGAAAAAAAAAATCATAGAAATAAGTCCCAAAAATGTTCGTAATTTTTCAAGTAGTTAAACTTTCAATCCTAAGTTAACCAAATTTTGCTATAATTTAACATAAAGTTTCCAGTGATTTTAATTGTAATAAATGTACGGTTATTAAATTAGTGGTGCTAAAATAGCACGTACTTTCTCGCCTTTAGTAGTGGTTATGTAATTTTGTATTTATACCACAATTTCTCTCCGAATTAACGCATCTTAGTCATCATTTTTTGCAAAATTCATCTTTGAAGCCGTAGAGCATTTAGTGATAGTGAATTAAAGTTTTAAGCTATAGATTTTTTTTATTCAAATCTTTAAGTGGAAATATATTTCTGGTATTATTATATTCTCCAAATATGCTCGTTTTAACCAGGGGCGGATCCAGAGACAAATTTTGGGAGGGGAAATTCAAAATATTTTTGTCGAATATGTCTTATTACAGATTTTTTTTTAATTGTCGCAGGTTACACTCAGCGCAAGCTGCGATACGATGTTATTCACTTCAATGATTATCCGAAAATATTTTTGCTTGAACCTTTCGTGACAAGTTAAAATTAATAGTTACTGAAAAATTTTAGGAGTGGGAAGAATTTCCCTCATTTTCCTCCTCGTGGATCCGCACCTGTTTTAACACGAATTTCACTCACTCCAATCCCGGAACATGTAATGCTAAATGTTCTTTGCATTTTCACACCTAGGAGAATTTTCCCAAATTGTCGAGGAAGAAACGTTTCATTTCCATCTGCATTCAGAATTTAACAAGTAAACGGGTTAGAGTAGGGATACCAGAATTTACGAACACAGAATACATTCTCCCCATAAAACGTCACATTGTTTTTTTTTTCTTTTTTGAGTTAAATAAAAAATAAAACAAAGCTTCATAATGGTTGCATGTCAGTGTTCAACAAAGAGAATAATTAAAAAGAATTTTACATTTTATTCTTATATTGTTGCTGTTCAACAATGGTATTCTCTGCATTGTTTTTCCAAGACAGCATAGGTATGTATTTCAGACTATAAATGTCGACGTTTTACATCTCCTATCATGCCTTTTAACACCGTAGTTGAGTCAAGAGGACTGTACTCTGATTTATTTATGGCATTTGACGTTTAATCAGATGTTACGGTGCGATCCAACCGGTAACTTAAACGTTAGCTCGGTAGCTAATCGTCAGGTATCAACAATGACGTCACCTTAGTGACGTTAAGCTCCCGATTGGGTGACACACTAACAGCTGACTTACGTCAAATGCCAGTACAAATGAATCGAAGTGTAGAAACGAAATTATTATTCTAGACCTCCTGAATTGAGTCTCATTTCAGTCTTGGTAGATGGCAGCAGCATACGAATGCCTTGCATTATGCGCCTTACTTAAACTCACTCTTGCTTCATGCCAAGCTATTCAGAAGCGTCCTATTATAGGTTATGGGTAGGGTGCAAGAGGAGTGTTAGGGATCTTGGTACAGGGATATGGTATTTGTAAAACTTATACCTCTTGAACGAATGTAATTTTGGCATCATGGTCAAGACGTTTAAATACAAAAGTCAAATACTGTTTTCAAATTCCGAAGCTTACTGCCTATCTTGTTGCTATGCGCGGCGATTGCCACGCCTTTCAACTACGTCATGTGAACATTTATTTGTATTGCCTGGTCAGTGACACTCATCGAGCGGAAAACTATTGTTTTGTTGTATAGTGTACACGCGTTCAAAATGTGACGATTTATTTTTAGATAACAGCTCTATTGTTATGCGACTATTTTTCCATAACAGATCTTCAGGAAGCTGAAATATTGCAACCTGCTGTCAACTCCTCTTGTTGAAGATTGTGGAACTCAAGGAAAGAGCAAGCATACATTTTCCAACATTAACTTGTGATTTACTACATTATCAAACACTTCAGGTTTCTTACCATGAGTAGCAGTTGGAAGTCATACTTTAAGGGAGAGGAACATGCAGCAGTTTATAATAAAATTCGTCCATCCCCACCTCAAGCTCTTATACAAAATATTGTGGATTATTTATTGGAAAAGGTAGAAAATTTAATCTATTACATTTTATTTTGCAAATTTATTATGAAATGATTGTTTTATTTAATGTTACCATTATTTACAGCTTAAATCACCTCTGAATGAAGCTCTTGATGTTGGTTGTGGTTCTGGGCAAAGCACAAAAGTCCTAGAGCCATATTTCAAGAAAATTACTGGTATTGATCCATCTGAAGAACAAATCATTGAAGCACAGAGCAAAAATACCTACCCAAAAATCACATACAGGTGTCAATGTCTGATATTTAGTTTTGAATTAATGGTATAGTGTTAATTATTTCAATTTTTAAAAGTTATTTTTTGTTTGTTTTAGAATTGGGTCTGCAGAAAAGATAGAATATCCAGATGCTTCTGTTCAATTAATTACTGCTTCTCAAGCTTGTCACTGGTTTGATCTGCCAAAGTTTTATGAAGAAGTAGAGAGAATATTAGTTCCAGGAGGGATTCTAGCAATGTATGGTTATTTGCTTCCCACACCCATGTGGAAGGAAAAAACAGAAGAATTAAGTGGTATTGTGTATAAGGTATGAAAGTTCCAGATTAAGTTATATGTTTTAAATTATTATTGACAGTTTTAATTAATTTTCTTATTTGTAGTACTACAACATAGCTCTTGGCAAATACATTCCTCCTGAAAGTAGAATGGTTTATCTGGAAAATTACAGAGGGGATGATTTTATGAAAATACCATTTGCAAAGGAACCTATTATCAGGTATTGAAGAAATTAAATGAGTATATCTTTCTTGTATTGTATATATTGCATTGTACATTTTTCTATAGGGATGAATCGGTTTCTTCTGAAAATCCAGGAACTGTTGCTGATATTGTTGGTTTCATGAAGAGTGGATCTGCTTTCCAAAATTTTTTAAACATTGAAGGATCTGCAAAGGCATCTGTTTTGCTACAGGAATTTGAGAAGGAGTGAGTAAATAAAACTGATTTAAGAAACATTCATAATTGCAGGAGTTTTCCAAACTACTGGAATTCAGTTGTCTAATAATTCATTTTTCCTGTTTTTTTTTTTCTCTTTAAATCATTGTTCTGCATGTAAAAATGGCCATGTGAAATTACTATCATTTTACAGGAGACACAAAACTACTGATCAGAGCAGTCAGAGCTAGAATTCTCCTTCAGACAGCAAATGAATTCGACCTCTCTCTCTCTAGCTAGTGTAGAAAATCTTGCCTCCAGTTGGACTTGAACCCTGGAGTTCCTAGGTCAGAGGCACTGCAGTGACATCAATTGATGCCCTGAGCCACCTAAGCTGGTCCATTTGGAGAAAATGATCAGTTCACTAGGATCCAACAACTAAAGTATCTTCACTAGCAACTCAATCAACAATGTTTCTTTCTTCCAATATCTCCTCCATCCATGCAGATAAATATTTTTATTCTAAATGGTTCCAGAATTCCATTATTGTGTCGTTGTTGGAACATTCACAGTTCAAGATATTTTAAAACCTTTTTTTTTATACAGGAATTTTTCAGAATTAATCTTTCATTTTTCTTTTGTTATATATTTTATTTTATTCCCAAAAGATGTTATTTTTCAATTTGTTAGCATTCTAGTGTAAAGGACAGCAGCAGAACCATGGGAGTTGACAATACCTCCTTCCAAAATTCTAATATGGAAGAATTGTACTTCAGAATACATAAAATTTTTATATCTAGTCTACTTATGAAAATAGTGTTCTCTAATCTTCTTTAACTTTCTAATATTTTTAATATTCTCTCATAAAATTGTAACCTAAAAATTTCCTGAATCGATGACTTAATTTTAGGAAACTATTCTAAATCTTTTCTTGATTTCTGTACACTCTTTTGTTTTGGGGAGAAGAAGGGCAGTGCTGACAAATTATTTTGTTAAGGAAAGGAAGATTGATTAACTCACAAAAACATGTGTATATTTAGCATTTTTGCATAAGCTAATTATCTTTGTAAAATGTGTTTAGGCTTATGGACACCTTGGGCATATCAGCTCCTCCAGAAGAAACTCCTATTATTATTCAGTATAAATATTTCGTAATAATGGCTAGGAAGCCCCTGCCATAATACGAAATAAGACTGAATCTGAGCGGAACTTTTGTTGCAGAACATATATGTAACATCGATATTCACTGTACGGTTCTGATAGATTACACTTTTTTTTTTTTTTGTCATTTGGTTGAAGTGAAATAATTCTCCATTTGAAGTAGTTTTTTGGAACAAGTTTGATTAGGGATGCAAATGGGAGTCATGTTTGTATATAGATATATCTACATTCTTTGTTGTTATTTTTAATACTAACTCAAAAATTTATATAAAACTGACAATGGATGGAAATCTGTGTATATTTCTTAAATAAATTGTAAAATAAAACAAATAGTTTGTTTCATTATGTTCAATAATTTTCTAGCTGAAGTAATGAAATTTACATATTTCAGTGATAATATTAAGAGACCTATACATGCTTATTTCAGGTATTAGCACCCTGAGCTGCGTAGAGAGTTTTCAGTTCTTCTAAACAAAGGTTTGCCTCTTCTAGTGTTTCCTTGTCATTCTTCTGCTTTGCGTTTCGCCAGCCTTCCTTGCAAGCTTGTTTAGCTTCTTCAAACATTTTTCTTTTTATATAGACAGTGCCAAGATTGACATAAACAGCAGCTGCTTCTTCCATATCTGGTATTTTTTTGGTGATATCAATAGCTTGATTGAGGTATTTTATTGCTTCATCGTAATTATTTTGTAAACAACACAGAGTTCCTAAGTCATTGAGAAGTATAACATTTTGCTCATGCACCAAGCCATTGACACGAAGAGAAGTTTCATAGGCCTTCTCAAAAAATGCGAAAGCTTCTTTGAATCGATTTTGATCCATAGCAAATCTTGCATACCAGTCCAGGGTCATTGCCCAAAGCAGCAATGTGTCATCATCGACACTACCTCTCTCTACTTTCTTTTGCAAGTGATTCTCACAGAATTTGAAGCCCTCTTCTGCTTTTCTATTTAGATAGAAAGAAAAAAATTGTTTATACAAATTTGAAGAATACCAAAAATTTATGAAAATAAGTTTGAAGGTCTTTCTTACATTTTATTTCCTTTTTCTTTATATATACTGGCAAGTTTTAGACTGATGTGTAAAACTTTGTTGTCATCTTCTGCACAACCTGCTGACAGCAACCGTTGTAGCACAGTAACAAATAATTTCTCAGCTTTGGGTAAGTCATGAGCCTCTAAGGCTACATTTGCCAACAAGTCATAAATGTACGTGATTGCATCGCTGTTTTGTTGTTCTTGGGCAAGTTTAAGTGCTATGTGGAGCATTTGTTCTGACTTTTGTAATTCACCTTGCTGAACGAAGAAAAAAATGAAAGGTCAGTATTCATATGCAAATGAATGTCATTCTGAACAAATATTCAATTAATGGTACTGCTATGAACATTGTTTTCAAGGTTACCTTTGCCTTGATGCAAATAAGTACATACTTGTATTAACAACACTCCTCTCTTCATTGTGGTAATTAACACTGATTCAGGTTCTTCTTCTTTCTGTAATCCTAAAAAAGTTAGGATTCCACTCACTGTAAAAAACCCATTGAAACCACCTTTATGATGCCCCTTACAGGTTTCTGTATAATTAAATAAGTTACATTTCGCGTAACGTAAAGCAGGAACCAACGACCCAAATGATTTAAACCGAAATATCTGGAGGGCAAAACTCTGGCTTAAAAACTGATTACATATGTAATATATTTTTTGGTTAGGGCAGGCTCTGTTGGTTAAACTTGGAAGTCGATTGGAAAGAATACGTATCATTCGTGACATGCTGAGCCAAATAGAAAAATGTACGTTTCAAACCAACTTGTCAATACCACTGATCTGTACATTTAAAATTATATGTAGGCTACAGATCATTAGTCAACACTGGCAAGCGCTGGTAATATTTCAATTGATTTCAATGGCCACTACTACACTTGCACCAACATGCACCTGTGACTGGGCCAGAACTGGGTTGGACTCGGGCGCCTCTATCTACGCCACACCTACACCTGTTCAGTTCATTTCAACTGGTGGCTTAGGTTTCTCAGTTGTATTTGAGCTCAACACTCTTTGAGTTTTCTCGATATGCGTCGGTGTGAAGTTATGGGTATTTGTAAAGTTAACGAGTGGCAAAGTTTGTTGTTGCATTGGTGACTTAATTGTTTTTGTAATGTCAATATACAAAAGTAATAACTTCTAGTCGGAACTGAAGTTCTGGAGTGTTTAGCTGTAGTATTAGGATAGAAGCTAAGTGTGTCGAAAATTTGTAGTGTACGGAAGAACTCGTCTGTTTGTGCAATAGGCAGGTAAGGAAATGCAAAAATTGCGTACGATAGTGTGATCTGGGAATATATCGTCCCAAAAGTCAAATAATTTGTATCTCAGTGAAATTTGTTGCGCAACTCATCAGCCAATGAATGTGAACATGGTTTAATTCTACAATCTATTGAATTTTGCTTGCTCTTGACGACAATATTCACTGTGCAGGGTATGAAAATGAGTTCCAGTGTGCCAGACAAGGCAGTTCAGGATGACAGCAGTACCCACAACACATGGGTTCGATTTGAAGATGAAGATGGAGGCCAAAATAGATCACAAACAGAAAGAGTTCAGCAGAGTCAAGGAAATTCGTCTATTTTAAGTGGAGAGGAGTACAGTGTTTCACCTTTAAAAACAGAAAATGTGAGAGAACCTAGAGCAAACTCACCTGAAAAATTGTCTGAAGCAAGAAATGAAAAAGAAACGAAAGCTGTTCCCACTGGCACTCCTCAATATAGTGGTGCAATTATTAATCCTGAGACTGTGCATGTAAATTTGGATCGCAGCAGTTTAAATCGTTCCCAATCTGTTGAAGAACCACAACAAGAAAGTTTCTCTAACAGCAAAGGAGATGGTGGAGGACGAATGCGAAACGTAGATTTAAGAGAAGTTAGTAATGGACGGCCCACTGCATCTTCAAGAGTTTCTGCTATAGACGGTTCTGTTCGACAAGGCTTTGGTAAACGTTTATTGATGTATTTGAATTGTTTATCATTTTGTGACGTTTTTGTAATTCATTAGTGTTTCCTCTTGTTGCAGCTAATGGTGATATTATTGTCACTTTGCTACCTGTAAATACTAGGTGGCCTTGGATTACTCCAGCACAATTCCGACCAGAACTAGTTCCTGAAGAACTGATGGCTCAAGGATTAACGGTAACTAGAGGAAAGATAAAGTGAATAACAAAATGATATCGAAAAACATAATATTTGTAGTAATATCATCAAGATCCTGAATTGTTTCCATTGTCTGTTGACTTATGACACTATTTTTTTTTTTTTTTAGCTTACTGTTGAAGAGTATGTTCATGTTATGGAAGTCTTAACGAATGATGTGCGTTTTAATATTTACAATGTGTGTTACAAACGCATTCTTGTGGTATGGATATTCACAGCATTTGTGGTATTACTTGGGTTGTTATTTTCGGGTGTTACTGGACTAACTTTATTTGGTCTGGGGGTTATGTGGCTTGTGCTGAATGCATTAGCCATTTTTCTTTGTATGTGGATTAAAATTAAGGTATGTATGTTCTCATTATTTGGGTCAAGTATTAACTACTTTTGTAAGATATTTTATGATTTATAATTTCCTTGTGTTGCAGCTGAATCACAATTTGGAAAGATGTATGGCTCAAGTAAATAAGCATTTGTTACGCCATAAAATTATTTTGGGATTGGATGACAGAGGCAAACTGTCGTGTCACAAAGTGAATCTTTGCTTCATTTATTTTGATACTTCTGATTGTATTGTAAGTATTAGTATATAAGTCATTTAGTTGCTATAGTCTTAACCTGGCAGCACACGCACCTCTTTGTGTAGCATCAGTGCACGCACCTGGTCTCACAGACCCTTCCATTTGCAGTTCCCTTAATTCAATTTCCCCTTATAATTTTGATCAAAGGAGTATACCAGAAGAAAGATTAATATTATTTTCATTAATGAGATATATTTAAGGTATATTTTTAAATACTTGATTACTGTAATGAGTGGTTTGTATGCAAAATAACAAAACTGAAGAAATTAAATTGGCTGAAGTATTATTTTAATTGTATTTGCTATATTTTACATATCTGACAACTTTCCTTTATTTCATGCTTTAGAAATTGTTAATGAATGCTCCAAACAAATAAACTTTTTGCGTATTTGGAACTAATATTTTTTAAGTCGCATAAAGTGCTGAATGAAAGGTGTTGCATGAGTACATGCAGGTGGTCTCTGAAGCCCGTGCAACATTTTGGAATGTCTCACCACTAGAAATGATAAAATTACAAATGTTTTTGGATAAAGTGACTCTTATCTGTTGAAAGAAAAGATACCTGGAAGCAGTGGTCAGGAACGGCCAAACTGCAATCACAACATTAGAGTAAAGGTTTTTCGGTTCTCTCAGACCATCTGCATGCACTGCTAAGTTAAAATTGAATTTTATGTCTTTTGACTGTTATAGAAAAAATTGCAAGAAGTGATTGAAAGAGAAGAATGTGAAGGGAGACCAGTGAATCGTGAAGAGACTGCTGAAGAACGAAGACAACGGCAGCAATTCCAACAGCGTATGGACATAGAAGATCATGATATCATTATACAAGGGAGCAGCACTACTCGTTTGTCTCGAAAACAGGTAAGAGATGCTAATGAAGTTTTAAACAACAAATGAATTGGAACCTAAATGCATTTTTTGTTGTCCTTTTTCGGTGTTAACTTAATTGTTTTTAATAAAATGTTTTATTCTTTTTATTTGGAATGTTCTTAATTAATCTGTGTATGAATTGATATTTTGAGCTAACTTTATCTTTTGAAAGCTTCCATTGAAAGTGTTGTGTGTACTATCATTAATGTAAACTAATTGAGTGGAAAAATTTTAAGAATTACCTTGAACTGCAGGCTAGAGGTGAACAGTTGCTGGCACGCTATTTGCAACGTTGGGCTAAAGATTATCTTCGACGGCGTCTTGACTGGACTGTGGATGAAAGTGGGGGAAACCCCATGGATCCTCGTCATTTAGCGAGGGCTCTTTGCCCTTGCCAGTACATTGAAGAGTATTTAAGAAATAAACCCCGGTCTGATCAACGAGCGTTTTGTCCATGCTGTGCATCATGGCTTGCAGAGCGTGGAATAGATTAGACTTCATAATGGAATCTGCCTTTAATCTATTTTCTAGTATTTTCATATGGTGTATATGGTTTGATAAATTTTCTCACTCCTTTTATCATTTATATATAAGTTCTGAAACAAGTAGTTATTCAGATTAAGTGGATAAATTGCAAATGAGATTTTCTTGAAACTCTGAATAATCAGAATTAAGGAACATCTCAATTTTTAGGAATTTTTGATTTCATGAATAGAAAATTCGTACTACCTTACCGAGTAAAAAATATCAACAGATTTTGTGCCTTTAACTAAGTGATCTTTGAAATTTCTTTATCTCTTTAAATATAAGTTCTTTGGTAACACTTGTAATATTTTCTACATTTTTATTCGATTAGAAAGTGGGTTAATGGTGAGCCAAATGTTTCAGAAAACATCACAGCTATAAGTCTTAGAAATGTTTAGTTAAGGTATTTTTCTTTAAGAACTTTTACATAGTATGACTTTTCTCAGTTAATGAGCAGTAGAATTTTGATTATTCTAACATCTTTTATCTGGTCGTATGTGAAAGAATGTTAAATGGTAGCACCCAGAAGACCCTTAACTTCCTTAAGATATGTAAATTTCATTTTCTCTGAAGGAATAAGACGTTTCATGATTTTGATATAGATATTTGTACCAAACTAACGTGAAAGCTTGTTGCTTTGTACTTTTGTTTGCCAAGGGAGACTTCTGCATGATCTTGTATATGCATGCCCTCTCTTGAAATGGTGTAAATTCTAGTGAGAGTGGGGTAATTAACAAAGCTTGTGTTAAAAATCGTACAATCAGATTTTTAACAACAATCCATGAATTTTTAAAATATGTTATTGTTTCAAATTTTAAGATCAAGAATGACTAAATAGCGACTCTAATGTCTCCCTTTATTCAGATACTGAACATAATTACAACAAATGTGTTGCTGTAAATTTTTTTATGAACTGGTAATTGCATTTGTTATTGTTTTACATTTAATGCATTTGTAATTTTATACATTTAATCTAGACTTACCCTAAAATTGGGTACTTAATATCTTGAACGAGTTGAATTAATTTGGCTACTCTTTTGGACTGCATTATTTTGTCATGTACACAATGCTGCATCAATTAGTAGTCTCTATCAACCATCATGTCCAGAGCTTTCCACAACTCAGAGTATGCTAGGAGGGAAGAATTAATTTTGTCATTTTACATCTTGAACTACAGATCTAAAGTAAGGATGGGCTTCGCATTCGCTGCATTTACACTCTGCTTTTCTTAATTTCTTTGCTGATAATTTCTTGTACTTTAGTGGTCTATTCTATTTTTTATGGTTCAGTGACTTGAGAATACACACACCAATACTATCCTAGATTATGCATTGCTTTTAATGTTAATTACTTGTGGTTTTGGTTTCTGGTGATGCTTTAATTCTTGTCTTTTAACCATTTCAGGATGACTCTCATGTGTGAATGAAACTGTTCTTTTCATGTAATAATTAATGTAATACTGACTGTTTAACATCTCTTAATTCTAGTTGCTTTTTCACTTAGGGAGACAACATTTTCTACCCAAGCAGAACTGTTTAGAGTTTATTATTTTATTTAATCTCTAAAACTATTTTTATTACAGAATTTCTTTGATTGCCTTGACACTAAGTGCATTGGCTTTTGCTAAATACCATATCTGGTGTGCAGTTATATTCTTCTGTAGCAATGTCTCATAAATGGCACAGCTTGGCACCTCAAGTCAAACAAATTAATTAAATTATTTGAAGTTGTGATTAGTAAAAATTAAATATCTATAATCAGTATCTTAAAGAGAGATTGCTCTTTAAGATACTGATTATAGATATTTTATATTATATACTCTAAATTACTCTTTATTATACTCTAAATTTGTAAATATTGAAGTTCAGAAAAATACTTGGATAATTTGAATAATCTCTCCTCTCACCCTCCCTTTAAAAAGAAAGGAAACAGTAGTATTCATTGTGTGGTTTTAAATAAAGACGGAGTAACTTAAAAGAGTTTTAAAAATAAATATGAGACCAGTTCTGTGAGAGCTTGAGGGCTGAGTAACCATTGCTTTCTCTTAAACTGCAAATCCTTTTAACTTAATTGTTCCCTTGCACTTTTTCTGGTAAAGCTATCTTCAGTGGTACAGAGGTGGTGGGATTAATGTGTGTGTGTTGCACAGGAACGTGCTGAGATGCTCTTTCTGCGCTACTCCCACCGGTGGGCTAAAGAGTTTGTGCGCAAACACTTGGAGCTGTCAGTGGATGGCGCGGAGCGCGGAGGGCTGCCCTCTGCGCCCCCCCGCCACTGCATCTCTGCCCGCTGTCCCTGTCAGTTCATTGAGGAGCACCTCAAGTATAAACCTCGAGGCAAGTGTTCCTTCAAGCAATTTTGTTCCCTCCCAGATTTCATCTAGATTCTACTTTAAAACTGCACATCGGCATTTGTCTTTGGTCGGTTGGCTGTGGTTATGTGCCTCTCTGTTTCTTGCAGGGTTCTTGTTATAGTACAAACAAATGTAATTGTAGGAAACAAAGAACAAAATTAGCACCATTTTTATTTTTCTGTTTAACTAGTGGATTGGAAGATAGTCTTTAATTTTTTGGTACTGTTCTACATTATTTGTAGTGATCTATGTACAATTATACGTAGTATATCTTGTACATTACTAAATGTACTTTGAACTCCGAGAACAGGTAGATGGGGTCTAGGGAAGCAGTTTTTGTCAGCGAACCCTGCCTTTTCAAAGGCTCAAACCTCTGTGCTAGGGTGGGTCCAAAAACTGTGTCTTTGTCCTCCAGTGAGGTTGGTATACAAATGCCCTTGAGCTTTGAGACATACAGGTAGTCACTGCTTCACTGAGAGAAGCAAGACTTTGTGAGTCCAAAAATATTGCAAGAGTCACCAAAAGACATCACATTGTAGGGAAAGAGAACAGAAGTGATGAAAAATGTATCATTATTTCAGTTTTACACTTTATTATTCAAGTCGATTCTTCTTCTTTAGAATGTAGAAGTGTAAAGTTGAAATCACCATTTGTTTTCATGCATCTCCATACCCTTCAAAAATCTGAAACCCATTGGCGATTTGTCCTGCAATTATTTTTTCCACCTTAAATTTTTTTAAGTTCTGTTTTAACTTTTCCAGCCTGGAACAGTGACCATCTGTGTAACTCAGACAGCGTGTTGGAATGTCAATCTCACAGAGGAATAAATGTGGTTTTTGTCAAAACCGAGAACCAAACCCTGGGTGCTTAGATCCAGGGTTCATGTATGAAAACTGCTTACCTTGACCCCCTCTACTTCTTAATTTTAATCTGCATATTATATTGTTATATTTTTATATAATTATTCATGTCAAACATCACCGAAAAATTCTGTAGGAACAGAGGCACATGTAAGTCTTGGAGGATTTTTTTTTATTGTGTTTTTCTGAGGTTGGTGTGACTGTACTTAAGAAAATCTCAGGGGTCTGTCTCGTATGTGGTGCTTGGGTCTTCATTTTTCTTGGAGATTTGTTTCACGGTGAATGTGTTTAATGGGATGTTTTTATTCACTGATTTAGTAAAGATTTTATCAGAGGTAATCATAACACGTTTTATAAAAATGAGTATTTCTTTTAAAGTGATTGTTTATATGTTACTCATTTTATTTTCTCTTTTGTTTTAACTAGTTTGTTACAATTCATATTTTTATTTCTGTGAATTTTTTATGTATATATTTTTGTTATTGAGTCTTGATAGTTAAGATCATGTTTACAAATGCTTGTTGTAAGGATTGTTTGGTAACAGAATAATGTTCTGTGCCTTGGAATATAATTATTCAGTATTGATGCAAGGCTATTGCATTAAGTGTGAAATTATTCATTTGCAGCCTAGAATGGATTTTTTAAATATAATGTACTTAAATGTTATTTAGTATATGTGATTTACTAAATAATTATGTATTATTTAGTATATGTTAGTATTGCTCTTTTGAAGGTTTTATTACTTGTGAAATTCTTTTCTTTAAATGGTTTATCTAAGAAAAAATGTTTCAAAGACTGTTGTGAAAGCAAGGCAGCATTTATTCAAGTAATAGTGCTAAGTGATAAGTTATTTTACTCAATTCATTCATATTGTGGCCCAGAAATGAGTAAAAAAAATGAAGAAAAAAATTTAAATATGATGTTTCAAGTATTTTTGTAAAAGTATTAACAACTCATTTTAATTAACATTACATTGAAATCTTGTATTATAGTAGATTGAAATATTTTCAAACACAAATTCCAAGTGCATTTATTAATGTAGTTTTATGCTCCTGTGATTTTTGGCAATGACATCCAGTTTTGTCATTCATTTGTGTGTTTTCATGATCAAGTAGCATATTGTAACAATGCTTACAAGACGTTATTGAGACTTGAGATTTTTCATTCCGTCCAACACATAAAGTGTATTTTTGTGTTCACCCTGGAGGCATTTTATAAAGTCATATCTATAATAGTGTGTGGAGTTTTCATAGTCAATAAACAATGAAACAAAGAACTTGCAGACATCTTTTTGTTTTGTTTTCTATTTTAATGAATCCTTTATTACCAAACATGAAAAATGAGTGTCTAAAAATGACTGAAATTGCATCTTCAGTTTGATGTATCTAATTCACTCGGTGGAATTTTGAATGGGGTGATTAAGTCTAATAAAGTACTGCTGTGAGAATAATTATTAGTAGTAAAACTTGTAAGGAAGAGAGGTACAATAATTTGGAAATGTTCGTCATATATTTAAGGAGTAAATTAATGAAGTTTTGGAATGCAAATTTTATAAAAAAGCATTATGGGTATAATTTATGAACTATTAGGCCGGAAGATAGGTCAATTTATTTGAATCTCTGTAGAAATGTGAACTATAAATTAAATATTTCCACATTTTAATTTCCAACTTTTTTCTTACGTGTTGTATTCTCAGATTGTAGTAGTTGTAAGTAGGTAAAGAATGACGTTTGGTGAAGTTCTTTCTTCAAATATTGCTGTTTGGATCCAAATATTTAAACTTTTCTGAAGATAATGCAATCAAAGTGAAATTAAATGGTAGATTGAAAATACATTCTCTTTTTTAATTTTCAGCTATTAATTTCTGCTTTGGTATGTTCATACTTCTAAGGACAAGTGAATTTTATGGGTCTTCATTTCCATCTTATTTGAGTATGTTTTCTTGGATTTCTGGCTTTTTAACTTCACAACTTCCTTTTGCATGCAGCGAGTGCCCGCAAACCACGTGTTGCTTTGGTGGAATCATCTTAATTTGTGAGTATTGGGATATACACTATTTCTTTTCATTTTGGAACACAGTTTGGATAAGTGATTTATTTTATGTACATAAATTTTATTATCTTAGGGAAGTGTGCTGATTAGGTTGATTAGTTTCATGTTGCATTGTTCAAATGTTCAGCGAAGAATGTAATGACCATGTTGTATATATTTTTCAAAACAATGTATTGCAACAGTAACATTACCCAGAACAGTAAACATTTACATCAAAATTATGGTTAAAAATTATTTATTATCCATCTATTTTGTAAGCTGACAGTGTTCCTGATTCTGCTCTTACATGTTTTCTCACGTATATGAAAAGAAAATGCAGGTATTTAATAATAGATGAAACTGGAGAACAGTCTTCAGAATTGTAGAAAGGAAAGCTTTGAGAGATCTAAATATATGTTTTTAAGGAAATAATAGTGCAGAAGTCTATATTAATTCCATAATAAAACTCGCGGAGGAGAGGAATCGAGACTTGAAGAATGAACAAAATGTTGTGTGAACTCTTCTGTTTCCCACCTGAGCTAGTAGTGCAGAAAGAGTTGGAACGATTGTTTATCGTGATGATATCTGCATATTTTTTCTTCTTAAACTCTGGGCAAAGTTTTCTTTTAAATTTTTTTTAATTATTATTCTTATTTTAAGACAAGCTCTGTCGAAACTGTAATTTACCTCATTGGTAGTTTATTACAATGAAACACTTTGGCTTTACATACTTCAAAACAAGTATTTTTTTTACTACAGTTTGGCATTATATATCTCAGGACTAGTGTTTTCTACTTCCACATTTTGTTCTTTGAAGGAGGAACATTTTAGGAACAGTATAATGGAATTAAGCCTTTCAAGGCCCAAGAGAACTTCAATGCAACTAAATTTTAATTTCGTAAATTTTCTTTTCTCTAAATTTTCTTATGCAGCCTTAATTAGATTGTCACAAGAAAAATTTTCAAGCAGTTAAAGGAAGAAATTATTACTTTTTTTAATCCATTACCATAAATGTAGCAAATTATCTGATTCTTTTTATCAGAGAATTCTCCTGGATTTGACAATGTGATAGCATTGCTGTGAATGAAATATCTAATCACATACTTCACTAAGAGCTTCTGAGGTTAAATTCATCATTTTCCTACTTTAAAATTAGCAAACTGGGATTTAACGTGATGTATTTTAAAAAGAATTAGATTTATGAACACAGCATTTCCAATTTATGAGTGAAGCATATCATAATTACAATTTAAAAGTTTCTTCTTAATGCATTGAAACTGCAAATCATGTTACGGTCCAATTAAAATTATAATGTAACAGAACAGTATTGACTTGTCAGATCCTAAGGCATTGTCATGGATAATTACAAATCATAGTACTTGTATAGATGTGAATTTGATAATTCAGCCTTTCAATTAGTTGCCTCCTCCAAGTATGACATGGTTATTTTAATCTAAGAATACCAGTATTTGAAGTAAATATATTGCAATTTAGGTTGTATCAAATGTTTAGTTTAGGAGAGTGAAGAGTCTTTAGTGCAAAAAGCAAGCACTTTATGTTAAAAAAAATAGCATTAAAATCTGTCAACCACAGAGTAAAATTCTCCTAGTGTTTGTGAATGTATACATGTATGTATGCAAGTTCGAATGCACAAGGCCACTTGTTCTGTTTGGAATACACTATTGCATGATTTAAAAAAAAGAAATTCCATCGGTCAATCTCACTAGTGATACATTAGTAAATTTCAGATTTGTCTAGTAAATTGAAGGTTCATATTTAACTCAAGATCCAATTTTCAATTCTTCAACATGTTTCCATTTGAAATTTGCAACCAAAGGGGAAAAAATTAAACTTCCTTGAACACAGGTCCATATAACAAAGAATTAATAGCCAACTTGTTTAGACAGATTGGAGGTTCATAAATAAATGTTGAAAGCTAACAATTTGCCATTGTTCCATTGAAAAATAATTTTTAAATCGATGTGCCACATAAATTGTGAACAAAGCATGTGCTGACTTCATGATATTACTTCATCAATGGATCATAAATGCTTAATATTAGCCACAAATTGTCGTTTCTCTTTCAGGCAATGAAGACGAAAAATCTAAATTGAAAGTTTAGAAATGAGCCATATTATAATGGTCCAAAGCATTAAAGAAACCATAATAGAAAGACCTGAAACCAACCATAAGTGTCCAAAGCGAAAGGAAAATTGCTTTGAGTTAATGCATGTACATGTAAATATTCTAGACATAAAAATGCAAGAAACTTTGGAATTACTACAATTTTCTAGTCCTAGTTAATCCCCTTCTGTAATGGTGGCTGGGCCTTGCTGTAACTTTCATAAAGTTAATGTTTAATTACACACAATTAAATTTTATTTTAATCTTGAATATATGAGCTAGTGTGCAAGTGTGGATGGGTGTAAGTAGAATGATTATGCAATGGGTGGTTCAAGAGGGAAAGAGAGAGAGAGAAATCTCCAACTCAAATTGAACAGTTTTGTAAGTTTTACCTTCTGGTTATGAATGACATTCAACATGTGCTTCTGGAAAGCATGATAATTTGCCTGGATGTTATTTAATAATGAATTTTAGTTACTAACTCGAATTAGTGTTGTAATTGCCATTAACAATTGCCTCCTTGAAAACTGTTCTTCAACTTGGGTTCTCTAGTTCAATCATTACATACAGATCATATTTGTAGAGTTCACTACATTAAATCACACATTATAAATCTTGTACTAAGTGTTTAAAATTTGTTGCTTGTTGATAAAATGCAAAATATTTATTTGATGATGTGTTTCTCCCTAGTATACTCTGCAGATGAAGTATAAAGGTAGGTCTTATGTCAAGCTATCCAGATTACATGGTTCTGAATTTAGATTGAAAATGAATTACCTTTTTAAATTGAAATTACATCCTTAGTTTGTCTTAACTCTAAAATCTAAACACTGTCAGTATTTAAAAGAGTATTATTTTTTTTTCAGCTCTTCTTCCTTACTGCAATATTTGTGTCTACATGACTGATCCTCATGTTGATATATTTTATTAATTTTGTTCCAATGTGATTACTCAGTACAAATTACATATTTCAAAGATTCCATGTAAAATATCAAAGCATTTATAGTTTCTTTATAAGGGCTTCTCAAGAGTATGTTACCATGTTATGGTGAGTAGGATTATTAGCAATACTAACAGGAATGTGTTAAATTGTGTTCACCACTGTAGATACTGTAACACATTGTTAATACTGTAGAGATTTAAACTTGTGCTGAGTGTTCAGAAATGTAAATTTGCTATGTTCACTAATCCGTCCTACTTGCATTTAATATTCAGTGCTGTGTATACTATGAATACACACATGAGATCAGGATTTCAAATATAAGAAAAACGATCAATTATATAGATCTCTATCAGAGTTATCATTCTGTATTGTTTATAATTCATATGAAAGAACTACACTGGTATGTGCCTTGTGGGGATGATTTATCATCACATTCAGCCTGAGTATTTAATGTGTTATATTGTAATTTTTCTGTGCATTTGAACTCCATTAGGATTTAGTGGCATTTTTTCTCTAAATATATACAATCACACACGAGTTCAGGAGAATATTTTAATTTTCTTGGGTTCCAAATATGTACTCTGCATTTTGTAAGTCGATGAGGTGGAGAAAAAGTTTAAGAATAAACTTTCTTGCTTTATTGCATAATCATTAAATGTATCCCAAATGTTAGAAATGTTTATTAAATTGTAAATATTAAAATAAAAAAAACATCAAAACAAAAACTTGGTGTTTACTTCAGAGCATTAATTGCCTGTTTGCGGATCTCTTCAGCTTTTAATTTCAGTTCTAGATTACTGGTTTGAAGAAATTCATTTTGGGATTGCAATTTCTTCATAATGTCTCTCAGGTTTTGATTGATTTCAACAAACATTTTAACTTGCTCAAAGAGTAGTTCAGGATCTGTTGAATGTTCGCTGAAGTTAGAAATTTGAGTCTCATCTGGATGTACCATTTCTGAAATAGAAAGTTTACGAAATTAAAATAAAAGCAATACTTTTACAATCAAGAAAGAGTACTAAAATGACAGGTGTCTTTAAGGATTAACGAAATTAAAATGTAACTTTAATGCCGTGTTATTTCTATAAGTGTATATCAATAACATATATGATAATAAAGAAAATACAAACCTTTATGAGCAGTTGTCTTCAAGACGTTACAGAAAACATCACCATCTACTGCAGCTTGGAGATCTTCAATTAACATTTCGCCCGTAGGCGGCTTGGGGCGCGGTGGTATATTAGCCTTCTTTTTAAACATCGTCAACGAGCACCAATTGTTGGATGTTAGCGACACTAAAGGTTTGCGGTACAAATAGAGACGCCTATAACAGCCCACCTATGACGTTTTACGTGCTATTTGACATTTTCCACTTGCATGCACGTAACCTAAACCAGGGTTGCCAGATGCTTCGTACAAACATCCGCCGTTAGATGGCTGTAAATCCGCCCAGTAAGAAAAATGCCAAGATTCCGAAAAACTTTCCAAGCGGGAAATTTGAATTTGCATTAAAATAATTTTATTTGAAGTGTTTTGAGGTAGTAACCGTATGATATGCTTGATTAGTTTTATTTTTTGTTTTGGGAACGGTGTAATTAAGTATTTATGTAAAACTGTATACTTTTTGTTGTAAGTTACATAACAAACCTAGTTATGACAACAGATTGGAGGAAAACTTTAAGGGATAAAATAATTATTTTCAAATGAGATCATTATTTATAACACATTGTCATCACATTTTCATTCACCTTGCTCCTCTTAAATATCCGCGGATAAAAATAATACCACACAAAAGCTTACATACGCGTACTTATTACCTATGTCATACTTATTTAATTTTAAATGCGTCATAAAATTAACCGCAAGTTCTGCCAATGTGATATACTTGTATACTTACGTCGTGCACAACAAGGGAGTTAAGACTTTTTAAACACCCTATACTACAGATCTAAAAATTAACATTACTCATTTCTGGAAGAAAATTTGAACGAATTAAATTATTAATGATAAATCACGTATCAAGAGAAAAAAAACTAAAAAATAAAACTATCAACGTCGTTGTGGTTGTTTGAAAATTTCGACGTAATCTGAAAAACCGCACGTACTTCAATGCATTACCGTCAATGAGTTAGAATAAATAATAATAATTAATAGTATTGTGGCGTCACCGATTAATTAAATATAATTTTATTATGGCATCGCCAATAACAAATGAATTTCTGCAGCTGGAAATATCTCGCGTCGAGAAAGAAGTGGGTCAAAGGGACGCGGCCTCCACCGCGACGGTTCCCTCCGCTTGACAGGGAGGCCCACCCCCCGACCGCGCACGGGTCTTCTTCCCAGAGGCAAATGGTTTATTACCCCCTCATAAAAATACTTGCTGCCCCCTCGCCGGCCCTCTCCTGGGACAAAGCGCCACCCCCGCATCCTTTCTCCAGCCGCGCGACCGAGTGGTGCCAAACCCCGAGCGAGCGAGTTGGGCCGGGTGTCAATTAGGCGAGGAAGACACATTTACGACACGTCGTGAGTGAAACCTTTCTCGGCCTCTTCCGAACAATGCTAACTCCCCACATTCGTTCTGGCACGCGTTCTGGCACGCGTCCGGGCGCCAGAAGCCTCGCGGGAGCTGTTTCTCTCTAAACACAGTAGGGTGTCGATTAGCCCCTGCCGGCCGTCGGGAACCCGTGAAATGCGCCTTTACGCGCGCACGTGTCCAGGACAGCTGCGATCAGCTTCTGGAACAACTGACAAAGGGAAGCGAGCGAGATAGCGAAACCAGCGACAGACAGAGAACATTGACGGAAAAATACAGAAAAATCGACACGAGATTGGTTAATCAGATTTCTGCGACGCAGCCACCCTCGGCCAATGGGAAGCTTCGCCATGAGGGAAGGGAGAAATTTGGTGTCAGGAACATTTTGGGAAGGGGAAACGTAGCTCTATTATAAACGCGATGCACAGTGGGAAGGGACACTTGTTAAAATTTCTTCAGGCTAGACTTGTCAAATTTATTCGAGACACTAACTTTGTAAAATTTCTTCAGGCACTTGTAAAATTTCTTCAGGCACTTGTAAAATTTCTTCGGAGACTTCACCTTGTAAGATTTCTTCGAGAGAGACTTATAAATTTTTGTTACTACGGGAGAGTTCCAAGATACTTCTTGGTAGCTAAATGTGCCTGATTATTCAGTCATTCACGATCGGGACGCGAGTTTGGGAAAAGACTTCCCCAGAGCCGAATCAGTCAGGACGCGACTCGTAAATTGTTGCGGAGAAAACTCGGGCGAGACTACCGGACCCCGCGCCGATCCCGCATCAGCCTGCCAGCCTTGCCGTCTACCGTCCCGGGCCCAGTGACAGGCCTCTCCGTTACGTCAGCGCCCGTGGACACTCGCCCCTCTGAGCCTGTTCGATTCGGCGACCTGCAGAGAAGGAGACGCACCACTGGAGTTCAGCGACCTGGGACAGCCGCCGCCGCCTCTGTTTGAGGCTGCCACCTCGGCCTGCCCACGAAGACCAGCGGCCATTGGTGAAAACTATGAGACGTTGCCGTCTCACTGAACTATTGTAACGGCGAAAAACTGCAAGTGGCCGCGCTCAGGCCCAGCAGAGTTAACCACTTGTAATTAATTCACAGAGTAGTTTTAGTAAAGAAACTTGCGTCGCCCATTGCGACATTGTAATTTACCTGGTAGCTTTTGGTGCCAGGAATAAACAGTTGTTTGTCACAAATGACTCAATTGCTCATTCTTGACCTCCCAACTCTTCCATTCAGTTACATTTCAGGAGCTGAACCTGGCGCCCTCCCCCGAGCAGTCTTATGAATATTACAGTATATTATATATAATTATAGATAAAATACATTATATATAATGGTATATTCTAACCCATTTAGTGGATTTCTGCCCATTGTGCGGTATTCCGCGAAATACATTTTTGTCCCGTGAGAGAGAAAAAAAGAGAGAGAGAGAGAAGTTTTCCGGAGCGGAATTCCCCCGAATCTGGTAATCCTGATATATTTATTTACATTGACTTCTGACAGATCAGCTGAGTCGCGGTTATCCAATAGGAAACTTCAGTACCAATGATTAAGTCGTGTTGAAGTTGAGCATCCAAAAGGAAAGTATTATTAATTTTTAAAATGACATTTAATGTATTATATATTAATTGGATTGTATAATTGTAAAGAACCTGTAACAAGTATTGTACTTCAGCTTCTGGGTCAATAACCCCAATCTCGATCAGGTTTTCATTCAGTTTCCCTGATCCTCGAGCTAATGCTGAGATGGTCCCTTGTTTTGCTTCTGGACATTAATGTAACTTCAAATTAACTTCTCTCCATAGCACGTCATACAAAGTTTTTAACTGTTTTTGATATAAAATAAATAAATAAAAGTTCTTGATTGAATGACCGTGTCTACCTGATGAATCGTCAGACATCACCACACTTAAATCGGAGTATACAAAGCATATGCTTGTTATAATTTACAAAAAAAAACTCAGTCTACCCGCATTCAAGTGGCGAGCAACCTGCTTTAAGTATGGTGTACAACGAACGCATGCATAAAATTTGCGATATGAGTAGGTTGTATGGTTTAAGGTTTTAGGAATCTCAGTTTTATTGTTCAAAATTTTTGTATGTTATTTGTAAAAATATGGCTCTATCAAAAGGCTATTGCTGTAGTTCTGTTAACTGCAACAATAATCATCTCGATCAGGTTTTTGTCCAGTTTCCCTGATCCAGTGGGCAAAAGCTGAGATGGCCCCTTGTTTTGCTTCTGGACGTAAATGTAGCTTCACTAAGCGGACGTTTTGTTGAACTCTCCTTTTGCTTGTAATGGTAAGAGTAGAAGTAAGGGCCAGTTGCTATTTTGTTAGCAACGCAGAAAAATTATACTTGCAGTTCGTTTACCGATGCAAATAAGTTTATATTTATAAGTTAAATTCGCACTTTTTCACAGTTTTCACTTAGAATATGAAACCCACTTTTATAGAAAGATGTTTTCATGTACTGTAATAGTTCATCATCTTCCTATAATTAAATCAACAATATATTTGGCCCTGTTATTTATTATTCAATTTAATAGAGTGGCTAGCTCTAATTTTTATCAAGGTTTTGGACGTTTGCCTACTTACATTATCTCAGGGTATTCTCGTGGGCTATAAAACACCACTTATACGAGTATTCGGATGGTGATAATTTAATTTAATTTTGTTAGAAAATATTCTGTTAAATAATCATTTTACTAATCCTAATCAAAATCAAACACCTTGTAATTTGTTATGAAATTATCAGCGACTTGAAGTGTCGGCTGCAGAATTACTTTTTATTTCAATATTCTATTTTGTTTTTAAAATTTGACAATATCTCATTGTATTTTCTCCTACTGTTTTCTGTTACCTACTGTTTTCTCTACTGTTGATGACCATCGAATATCTGTTTAGAAAAATGATAATTCTTTTTCTAACTTGATTTTAAATCTAATAATTGAGCATGCTAAATTGTTTGTAAAGTCTTTTTTGCAACTTATTGTCTAATCTTTCCTTTGAGAATATATTTCAGCAAACTTGGCGTTGTGATGAGATCAGCGACCATTTCCAATGTCCATGCACGAATATTGCTCTTTCCTCGCTAATCAATTTTAGCTCTCTTGTTCCCATATTCTCTAATACTCTTAGACCACATGTCCGTTTTCTATCTTTCACACTCAAAACAAAAGGTTTTACATCACGCCCTGACGGCCATAGATCCTCTCGCTACTAAATCCAATATCATTTAAAGCGTTCGTCTTCACCTACGATTTGTGTTAACAAGTTCACTTGTTTGATTGTTCTTCGAATCGATGCACTCTTGTCGCCTCCGCAACGATGCATCTAGGCCTCTCTTGTCTTATATCAACAATGTCCCATGTTTTTAATATGATTTGTTTTCGATTTTTTTCGATGTTTTTGCTTCCAGAAGAAAATATTGCAATGCGGCTCATACCTACGTCAACATTTAAATTGTCTGAAGAGTAACCGCTAAAGGATAAGTGGTTGAGAAATGTAAGGAAACAACTATAGCGGCTCATAGAGGATGATGAAGCTACTTTTGGCTCCATTTTTTCATTTTAAATCATTTGCAGTTCAAAGCAGGGGATTAGAGAAGGTATTGGCTTCCGTTTCAAATGGTCAATGCGTGTACCTCAGAAAATATCAAAATTTGTAAATTATGACTATCACAGCATTTTTCACACTGGCCAAGTTATATCCCGATTAACTTAATAGGAAATTTTACAGAGATTTAGAATTGGATTAAGTCATGTAAAGAACATATGATAAAAATAAAGAAATATAGAACAAAATTAGTAAGCGCTTTTGCATTTTTGCTAGCAAACGAAATAAAAATCGTCATTTATTTTAAAATATAAGATAATGGTGACACCTACATTAGTTTTTAAATGAATTGTTAGCGAAATGCGCGGTTGTTAATAAGCTACATCTCTCTTCAGAATGTATTTTATGGATCTCTATGTGACATAGCAGCAGGTATATGAAATGTGACTTACCTGTATGAAGGAAACTGAACAATTTGATAAGCCACCTCGTTTTTTATTGCAAACTGTTCTAAAATATAGTTCTTCAAATTAGATCATGTTCATTTCTTTAAAAAAAAAGCAAGAGCAATTTTGGGGTAATTTATGTATCAACGACATGTGTGTGTATAAAAACGGTAATATTAAGTAGTTCGAGAAAGTCTGTGCCATTCGTTGCACCACTAGTTTCTTTTGACATCGATCTTGGTCGTGCTGGAAACCTGCTAGCCTGGATATCACAAAGACGCTGTCGGGTTTTGTATTTCTCTGCAAACGGAGGCTCCAGGGCCAGGAAGTGTTAAAAATCTAAATGAAAATGTTACTAGTCAAGATCTTCGATTTCTTTCATTGAAGCTGACAGGCTTTGTTCCTTCACGAGTAAACCCATTGTTCTTTTGACTATGGCTTCAGATTCCTTTTGTGGACAGAGCTCTATATACTCGTATATGATAGACGCTGCGACCTTTCTCTTCGCTGACCATTTCACAAGTGCGAAGACCGAAAACTTAAATCGCTTTTTAACAGATGCCATTTAAAGTTCCGAAAAGGAGTTTTCAATAGCATGTCGAAGAAATCAATAGCGTCGCGACTGAAACCAATTCGTTATCATACCGGGTGGTCATCTGTAATGAAGATTACAAAGAAAAGGTTGTTTCCTTTGAAGTAAGTGTTGATGTAAGTTTTAGGGTTAGCTTAACAAATTTAATAACTTAAATTATTTTACAATAGTTCCTTTTAAAAATTGATTTTTATTGTTTACATCCTGTGTTCACCCACTACTTTAGGCAGAATATATGTCTTTTTGTATGCTTATTCTAGTAAAAATAAATGTCATTTTGCCTGCCTGTTTAAGAACGTAAAGTAAGAGCATTCATTCATTCTCTAGCATTTCTCACAGTTTTGTTTTCTCGTATTCACGTGAGGTTCTTGAAATTTAATAAGTTCCAAGGCAATACTGTTCATAGGTTTTTGCAAATTTATTTTGTTTAAAATACGGTAATACCAACGAGCTAGAACAAGCTAGAGTGGCTGAAGCGCCTCCATCTTTGCAGCAAATTAAAATCATGACTTTTGCAGTCAAAGCAGCGCCCTCTGGAGACACAGAGTATTCTAGTATTCGGTCTGACGGTGGTTAAGGCAGAATGGATTAGGATTGCGCGTAATATAAACCCTAACTTTATATATTCGCGACCAAACAAACAAATAAATACAAATCACTTAAAACAAAATCACAATATGTATAGAGAACGAATTGAGAAACTTTAAAAACACGTTGCTTCCTACATCGGTAATTGTCATAAGAATGGGAGGTGTTGAAACGTTGTTGTAGTTAGCGTGACGCTTGAAAGTGAATAACGAGCATAGAAACAAATAACAAATAATGACGCAAACTTACAAAATAATATATTTGTGGTTTGATGGCTTCTACTAGTTACATGCCGAACATTAGTTCACATCCATAGAGTCCATGGATGTGAGTGATGCGTGGCGGAAAATTCAAACATATATTCAATACATTTTTTATTTTGCTCATCACTTAGTATTTATATTTAATAATAATATAACGTATTAACACAATGTATTTATATTTAACAAATAACAGAAGAGCACGAACACAGTTTTTTACGACAGAGGCGTAAGTCAGATTGATTTTTCCTGAGGTTTCTGGAAACAGTGCTGTGCCATGTTAGAATTTCTTCCTCCTTCCTGTTATTAGATTCTATTTCTTCTTCGGCTAAAATCGTGTAATTGCTTTTTCGCACTTCTTTTAGCAGCTGAATATTTAGTTATCGTGATTCTATTTATTCCCATACAAGACTTTTGGCAAAAACTTTAAAAAAATCGAATCTCATCTTGTTTTGATACGAAGTAACAAAAAATAACTTAAGATCTGTTACAACTCTTAAAAAAAATCAAAAATGTTTGTGTCAAATTAGCCCCACCTGATGAGGCTAACGATACATTGAAGGAGCTAAAGTGATACAGCTTAATATAATTGGGAAACAACGAGCAAGCTACAGTGAGACACCTTAGGGTCTAATATCTCAACGGTAGTTTTTTTCTTCATTTTTTATCTTGCTGGGCTCAACTACTGCATTTTGAGTTCCTGCTGTATAGACATTAATATATTTCCTAATACAAGCTATTTTTTGTTGTTAATTTTGAATACCAATAAGTACCGAAACAATGGTGTCTGAGCACCAGGTCTCTGTAAGTACTGAAGGTAACCGGTGTTTTATTGACAAACTATTTGCTACTTTTTTTATCGCAATCCTACCCGATCTTTCAGGAGGCGTCACTGATGCCGAACTTACGGCATTGTGAATATTATTATTCTAATCAATAATATAATTTCAATACAGATAAACGAAGAGACAACAATATAGAAATAAGATCTAAAACAAACCACACGTCGATTCAGTACAACAGTCCTACACGCCACCATCAGTCACCTCTCATGTTTTGACTGCAAAAAACATGGCGGCCCCTAGTTCGGGGAGTGCCCACCAAGCGCACTGAAAGCATAAGGTCAGCCACTCTATGTAGGAAATTCTCGTTGTGTGATACGGGTGAAAATGAAATCTGCCGCGCGATTCTCTACCTAACTTACTTGTTCACCTTGAGACGGCTACAATCAGTGTGTCATCTACGTGAAAGAAAAGTATGGCGTCGTGGAGCGAAAATTGACTCTGAATACAGGAGTTTAATCAACGCCACCACCTACATATTTAGGTGCCGTATTTTCCCGGCATACTCACTAAGATCGCAACTCCAAAACGTTTTTGAAAATATATTCTGGCCAAATCCGAAAACAAATGATCAGTTTCTTATCAGGGGATCGAGACACGTCGAGTGTCGTACGCCGTAGTCTCATACATCTCGATTGGTGGATGGGAAGTAGTTTAACCGTGAATGATGGATTCGCACACACGGTCACTGGCAGTTTCTGAAATACTATTTAGGGATGAAAAAATAATGACATGATCGTTACTCATATTCTTAAATGATTCTCCTTGTGAGATGCCTAATCAAAATTCTGCGTTCTAGATTGCTATTGCGAGACATTACTAGTGACAGTTATTCTTTTTCAGTGATTTTGGTAGTATCTATAAATTAAGGTAACAATATATAAAAATATTGATTTTCATATAAATTATAATTTTTTAGACACCTACACTCACAAAAGGTAGAGGTAAGAAATAAAATTATAATTTCTAAGTAATTTATTCAAATAAAAATGAAAATAAGTTATTTTGGACACACATGAAATATTAGTCGCAATGACATGGAAACTTCCTCTCGTGAAACTATGTTCATAATTGACAATAATGCTTATTATCAGCTCATTGATCATCCAAATTCAATTACAGATTCGGCGAGAAATAATTGTAGTCTAAACGAAAGAGTTCTTGAAGAAAAAATATTACTTCACTAATTTTCTGATTTTAGAAATGGCATCCGAACATTAAAAGAGAATGCACTTCACTTTATGATATTACAGACTGTTTGGAATGTCAGTTAACCCATTTAAGATTATTTACTTGCGTGGTATTGCTGCCATCTGCATTGTGTTTCCAGGGGTCTCTCCTGTACACAATTCTGTTATTTAGCGGCTGAGGTAATCTGTAATTCTTCAGGAGTCGAATGTCCTCATCGGATTGCAGTCGACGAAATCGTTTCATCTGTACAAAAATACAATATTTTATGTCTTCAAAATTGAATTTCATTAAGTAAATATACAGAGTGAGTCCTGTCACCCGCGTTGACTTTTCATCAACAGGTTCTTAACTAATTGAAAAACAAAATACTCCTCGACCGTTTTTGTCTTAAATGTGCAGTTTTTTAACAAAATACATTTTTTGAACTTGTGGTTGTACTTCATTCAACAGCCTATTATAATTTATACTAATATATTTATAATATATTTATATTAATAGCTAATTATAATTTAAGAGAATTTGAGAATGTGTATCGAATTTGATTTTTCCCCTCTCAATATCATCGGAACGATCACCGTGCATTATTAATTTGTTTTGTAGTACAAATCCCTTTTGCGGCTTCCAAACCCAGCCAATCTTAAAAAATGTGTAGCAAGAGAATTACACTTTATAAATATTGATATTGATCATATTGATATTGATCATTAACGGCCAGTTTCACCATATACTTACTAAGTGTGACTTAGTAAACCCATCCTTAATTTTAAGCCGCTTTTTAAGTCGTACTTTGTTGTTGTTCGTTTCACCACCCTCTTTAAAGCAATGGCTTATTAAAGCATAACTCAAATGCATCCGAGAGTTGGTTGGTAATGCAGGGCCCTGGTGAACCGGCCGGTGACCATAACAAACATTATTTTGGTTCTGATTTGTACTTTGGTGTAAATAAGTTACTTTTATTGATTTTTCGAAATAAGAAAAAAAGAGGAGTGCGAAATTTTCGTCGGAGAAGGAAGTGCTTATCGAGAGAGTACATTTCTATTATAGAAAATGAAGTTACAAATCGAACAACAAACCAAGAAAAACTGATGCGAAGGATAAACAGAACACGAATTTAAAGCAATGAGATAAGATATAACAAACATTAAATAAAGTTCTGGAAATGAAGTTTAGGTGAAAAAAGAAATGAAGTAAAATTTACCGAATGTAAAACTTCGAAGTTGGGAGTAGCTACGGGATCATGTAAACACAACCTACAAAACACTAGTTGTTAGACAAAATAATTGTTACTTTATAGGCAGATATGTACCAAATTATTGAAATGCTCCTTTTGATAATAATTAACTAAGAAGTTAACGTGGAAATTCCAATCGATCTTCAATTACCACCAAAACATGTAGTGTTGTCATCTTTGATAGGCGAATTCGGATGCCAAAACCCATTTAATCGAACATCAAAATAATCGGACCGTTCCCGTGTCTACCTCGGACTACGAGAAGGCTTCTCAAAGCTTTCGTTTTCTCAAAATTATTGCAGCAATCTCTATCAAAAACAACACTCCACAATACGCTCGATAATTGGACTGTTTTTGCGCCATAAGACACAACTTAAAATATATAAGTGGAACTGCGAGATGCTAAGCACAGCGACTTATATATTTTGAGTCAATAATAATTTCATCAACGATAATTTAAGTCAACCATAATGAGTATGGTGAAACGGAAATGTTTTCTCTGTATACCTTAAAATTCTTAAGACGAACTCAAAATTTTAAGTAATGGTGGTGAAACAGGCCATAAGTAGAAAATACGCATCAAAATCAGGCAGGCCCTATGCAATTCACAACAGATGTCACACTGTTTCCTGACACCGTTCGACTATAGTCGAAAAGTATGCGTCCTAGGGTCTTTAAACCTGAATTTTGAGACCGAAGACTGCGGGTTGTTCATCATGACGTCATTTACAAAAGGGGATATAGGACCTCCAAAAATAAATAAATACAATTTCATGATTTTTTGCGATTAAAAAAATGGTAGATTGTGGCGCAATTCTGGCTTCAGATTCGGATTCAGCGCGTCGACATACATCGAGAAACATGTGTCAAGTCTTGGGGTCTGACAAAGGTTTTTTTTGTGCCTGTACAGTCAATACCTAATAATTTCGCATGGGTAAGTCTTCTAAGATTGGTTCATACGGTCCCAATCCGTGCCAGCCATTGGCTACATATCTCAAAGCAACTGAGCATGTCTCAACTGGCCACTACATTTCTCAAAGCATCTGAGGATTTCTCAACTGGCCACTACATTTCTCAAAGCATCTGAGGATTTCTCAACTGGCCACTACATTTCTCAAAGCATCTGAGCATGTCTCAACTGGCCACTACATTTCTCAAAGCATCTGAGGATTTCTCAACTGGCCACTACATTTCTCAAAGCATCTGAGGATTTCTCAACTGGCCACTAGAATTCTCAAAGCATCTGAGCATTTAATGGCGAACGTACCTGGTTGTAGGAGATGTAGATGGGGTCCGGGAACACCAGCCACACCACGGCCTCGGAGCAAGGCGGCGTGGTGAGCGAGCCGCGGTAGGCGTAGAAGGAGTCGGTGTCGCAGCCCTCGAGCAGCGTGGACAGTGCGAAGGGGCGCGACAGACACGCCCTCTGGCCCGGCTGGCGCAGCTGGCGCAGCAACCGCAGCACGGGCCACAGGCGGGCGTTGCTGCGCTCGCGAGCCTGGCCCGGGCACAGCGCGCTCTCAACACCTCACTCACAACGCAAACATAAACGTAAGCATGGCGTTAACATAAAAGTTAAGGCCCATTCGCAATGGAAATGTAAACATAAGCATAACGCATAGACGTAAACATTAACTTACGAGATAAACTGAAGTATTCACATTGTCTAACACAAATGTAAGCAAAATAACAGTTTCTATTAGCTGTGAGACATTCAAGTTTACATTTAGCGTCCATGGCCTATATGGCGTTAGCTCGTCTATCGATTTCGCTCTTCTTTCGATTCTCGTTTTTGAGTTTTGATTTGTGATTGGTTCATTTCTTATGTTTTACTTAAGCAAAATCACAGAAGCTTGCAAGCTTTTAAGTTGACGTCTTACGTGTTGTGCTTTGGGAACGCATTGTGAATGAGTCCTCCGGCCTTTGTTCAACGATAGCGCCTAAACCGTTCAGCTAAAATTGAAATCCCCCATCGATCGGAGTGATGTTGCAGCCTCGTCAATTTGAAATCGATGTTTCAATTTTTGGGGGGTACTTTACATGAACTCCCTGGGAGTTTTCAAAATTTTCAACTTTATCAAAACTGTGGCTCCAAATTTGTTCAATAGATTTCGTTCTTGGATAGAATACGTGACGCTTAAAAGAATGGTGTAGGTATAATTTCCGTAAAAATCACGGATTTTTCAAAAATTGGTAACTTCATTTTTTCGGCGTCTTTCCACAAATAAAAAATTTTTGCTTGTGAAATCTGTTCTTTAAATACAATTTTGAAGTAAGGTCAGGTACAATTTTTCAAGAATTTGATTAGTTTTCGCGTAATTTTGCGTGATATAAATTTTTAATAGGCAACTTTTAATATTTTAAAACTTTTTTCTCAAAAACGGCACCACATTATTTCTTAAAATTCTCTCCTTTTTGTCTCAAAGGGCGGTAAAAGAGGTGCTAGTCTCATTTTCGGTGTACTGAATTTTCAAAAATTGCAAAAGTTTTACGTTTAAAAATGACAAAATTGACGAATTTTCACTTTTAACAAAATTTGTTCTAAAAACCATCTCGTTGAAAAAGGTCATGTACACATATATGAAAAGAAACGAGTAAATGTAGCTCCACAAATGTGGATAAAAGGTGCTTTAACAAAATTTGTTCTAAAAACCATCTCGTTGAAAAAGGTCATGTACACATATATGAAAAGAAACGAGTAAATGTAGCTCCACAAATGTGGATAAAAGGTGCTTTGATGCTTCTGTCCGAAGGTTCGCGGGTTCGAGTCCCGCCTTGGGCATGGTATTTGCCCCTTGTCTCTCCTGTATGTGTTGTTGATGAGGGCCTCGCGTTCTGCTAACTCAGATCAGAGGATCCCGCAAGTGTGTTGGTATTTTAATGTATGGTTGAATATGCGTCACGTAAGGACGTAAAAGGTAACCGTGTGTCCGCTGGAGAAAAGCCTTGGGAACAAAACTGACAACTGACTTCAGTAAAAGTCTTGCATCGCCTGAGTATCCAGTGACGCTTCCATACCCGAGAGAAATCTGTACTACCCTGACTTTTCATCCTTGCGCCATTTGCTCTGGACACAGTTCCTGCAAAATCTAGTTAGAAAACCTCTTTGCTCGCTACTTTGACATGACTGTTATAAACGAAATATTGGGGCTAAAGACCGTTGATGTATTTGCTGGAAAATTATGACCAACATTTTAATAATTACTGGGGATTTCATTTCACTAAATTTGGCAACATAGAAACATTTTCTTTCCACATATAAGGCAGATGTGGCTCGCCTGATCTCATGATTCTTTCGAGTTATCTGCTTCTTCGATAGGGATGTTACCTGAAAGAAGAATGCCAGAACCGCGAGACCATCTGGATGTTGCAGGGCCTCTTGAACGTTATGGTACCGGGTCTTTCGGTGGATGATATGCATTTCCAAAGGAAATCTGAAAAACCAAAAAAACGATATTTCAACATCTATGCATTTTTCAAAAGTTCATTGGAAAACAAATGGGTTTAGACACAGTATGTGTTTTTTTAAGCAATACGAGTATTAGCAAAGAAGTCAAGAGCCCAGTAGTCGAGAGTGCTAGGCAACGCAGCGTCAGGAGAAGGGATTGCACCGAACGTAGAACCAATAGAAACATCCAGCAGCAAAGATGATTCAAGAGGCCCAACTCCACGTCGTACATATAAAAATCGTGACCATCCTTACGCCCACGTTAAAGCGGGGAGGAATGTGGTATGCCCACACCAGTGGGGGATTTGAGCGCTTGTGAGCGTTAGTGGCCACGCTTCCCCGCACCATTTCAAAGGGAGGGGATTGTCGAAGCGACAACGTGAACACAGCGTGGTCTACCACTCCGTATTTCATTTATTTTGTACCGGGAGGCAACATTCTCGCAGTGGACACCTAGGCTTCTTGCCTTCATTTTCACTCCGCGTAGCCGACACGCACGTTTTGTGCACTTGGTATTTGAATCCCGCCGGAACGCAGTTATCCCTCTCGGAAACCTCCCCATTCGATGCCTGGGTTGGGCCGCCCTGCCAGCTCCGAGCTACTGGCTTTTCAGACCAATGCCTGGGTCCAAACATTGCGCCACTCACAATGCGCTGGGACAAGTCCCTCCTCTACGCCCCGAGGAACGGTTTACTGCCACGACGAAGCCAAGTGCCCCACTGGGGGCCATCCGGGCTAAGGCACGGAGATGTCGTGGCCCCAACCTGTCTCCTCACTGGGAGGTCATCTCGGGCGAGTGTTTGGTCAATAAAGGTAGTATATGCAGCGTTCCTTTGGTTCCAACACGTGAACTACAGTGTGACCATGTTATTGTTATGTGTTACAGTGCTATTATTTCGTATTTAATTTTTACAGTATTGTGATTATGGAAATTTTTCATTCAGAAACCAAACGTCGGAAAAGAAAAAAAACATCGATCACAATATATCGACGTTAAATAAACATCGGCGTTAATACATCGATGTTTAAAACACTGATGTTTCTACAAAATATCGATGTTTTAAGAACATAGACATTGATGTTGCATCCCTAGTATCGATCAGGTGCTGGCCGACACAGTTCTTTCTCCCAGCTGGATAAAACGTTAGCGCTATCCTCGTTCTTTAAAACTTACTTTTGCTTGGCCTGAAGGCCTTCATCCCCCGAGTAGAGTACATTGAAATTATAAAATGGCAAAATGTCATAAGCCATTTTTAAATCAAATTCAATGTCAGCGATTTTAAGTATCAAAGTGCATGAGAAATTACTCTGTGCCTTTTGTCGTGTTGCAATTTGCCACCATTTTTTTCATTAACTACTAGAGAACTGCATCTTTTGCCTACTCAACATTAATAAACAACAGTGACTTACGTCATTTTGTGTCTCATATCTTGAAAAAGTGACTTCTATCAATTTGCCATCTTAGCACAGGAATAATATTGACATTGTTTAGGAAACAAGATTGATAGATGAATAAATTGATTTCTTTAATACATTAAGAAAAAAATTAATAAATAATTGTTTGTGAATGAGTGAGTGAGAATAATTGTTTTTGAATTGTGTGTGATTCCACATCAGGGAGGGTCTAAGAACTTTGTGGTAGTTTCAGCTTTAGCGTATTGTTTTGCTTCTGGACGTAAATGTAGCTTCACTATGCGCACGTTTTGTTGAACTCTCCTTTTGCTTGTAATGGAAGGAAAAGGTAAGGGCGAGATACTAGTTTGTTAGCAATGCAGAAAAATCATACTTGCAATTCGTTTATCGATGCAAATAAGTTTTCTATAGCTCGTAAATGAAAATGACTATTTTTCGAATATTGCAAATTTTTCTTTTTTTAAAAATTATTTTTATTTATTTATGTTAAACTTTTACTCATTTTTCAACTATTTATAGCTAAAATGACGGGAAGGGATTCTGGTGCTCAAGAAAACGTGTCCAGATAATTTTCTCCCCATATGTCACATACAGTGTTTACTGTTTTTTGACAATATAAATCTGAATCTAAATCTAGACTAGCTGAGACGTGAGGGAAACGTGAAGGGCGTGGCCTCACCTGATGCCGCTGAGCACGTGCTCGCTGCCTCGTGAGTTTCGGTGGCCCCAGTGGAAGTGCAGCCCCTCCATGACGTAGGAGCCGTTGAGTGCTGCGCCGAACACGCGCGGCCGGTGCTCCTGCGCCGCCGCCGACGCCGACGCCTCGAAGGCCTCCGACGCCAGCGACACTGCGCACAGCACAGCGCAGCGCAGCACTTGCCTCACCGGAGGCCCATTCACAATGCATAACACACAAACATTAACGTAAGTAATAGAGTGAAGTATTCACAATGTCTGACATAAACATAAGCAAAATAAGAGTTTCTATTGGCTGTGAGCCACCTTATTTACTATTCCCATTACAAGCCTCATTCACAATGTAAACGTGTCCATAAGCATAGTGCATAGACATAAACATTAACATAAGAGATAAACTGAAGTATTCACAACGTCTAACATATACGTAAGGAAAAGAAGAGATTCTATTGGCTGTGAGACATTCTAGTTTACGATTGGTTGGATGTGAGAATCGCTTTCGAAGGATCGACTGTGCCCATGGCCCATATGGCGTTTGTTCTTCTATCGACTTCGCTCCGATTCTCGATTTTGAGTTACCGTTCTGTGATTGGCTAATTTATTATGTTTCACTTAAGCATAAGCAAAGAAACTTGTAGCTTGCAAGCTTACGTGTTGTGCTTATGCGAACGTATTGTGAATGAGTCCGTTTGTGGACGTAGCCTAACTTTTAACTGACGCCATTCTTATGTTTGTTTGCACTGTGAATGTGTCTGTAGAAGGGGTTCATAAATTACGTATGCCAGACACGAGGGGAAGGTGTTTGAGGCAGCTCTGCTCTGCGTAGGGGTAGGGGCGTCATAGCTTAATGTTACTCACATATCATGCTGATATTTATTTTTAAAATTTATGGACGGCTCCTTAGAAGGCTTTAATGAATGCCAATTCGGAAGCACATATCTATTTCAGTCAATGCTAATCATTTTGATTGGTTTGTGTTTACGGGCGCTGCTCGGGTCATTAATCCCGCACATGTAGTGCATGTTTTATCGCGAGAGGTGGCGGTGCTATCCCTCCGCTTAATGGTAAGATCCGGTGTTGATCTACCCGACTGCTTGCGGGATATTCCCCATCTAGCTCCAGCAGGGCACCACCCCACCCGGGACAAACTTCAACCTCTCATTTGGTCTCCCGCTATTTATAATAGTGTGTGTGTGTGTGTGGGGGGGGGGGGTAGGACAAGGAGTAGAAGGAAAGATCGAGCGCGGTACGTGACCCGTTTCTTGGGAATATCGGAGCCCACGACCCGTCTCTAGGAAATGCCGGAGCAATAGTACCTTAACAAACGGACCACGAACCTCACGCAACTTTTCTTTCTTTTCCGTGTTGCATTCTCTTCCCTTACACATACAATTACACTACCTCACATGTCGGGAGATCAACCGGAAGCTTAGAGCTTGTGGCGGTGCCCTGCTGAGAAGTTTCTGTTGCAGAAATTTCGCCACAAACCGAAGTGTAGGTCGGCGCCGAATAATCAACTGAAAATAATCATCGTCATATCCTGGGATAAATCATTCACTATACTAATGAAAGTAATGGTAACAGAATTATACGTGCCCGAAATACTCAATTATTCAATCAGACTTGCGCCAAAATTTTGAATAATTCCACGCAGAAATTCGCGATTTCAAATAGTTCGGCTTGCGATCGAAATCTACTTTTTCTTCTAATCGGAAACAAGACGACCGGAAACTAGAGACTGACACGTCATTCCATCCGTGATCATCCTCCTCTTCAACTCTCCTGAGGCGACCAACTGACGGCGAATACGTTATGAGTGCATGACATGCAAGCACATCGTCTTACGTCGGATGGAAGCTAGGTCGACAGGCGCAAAGAAATCGGCGGCGTTTGGTTGGGCCTTCACAAACCACCGCAGAGCACGGTGGTCGTGGCACGCAGGTGCCGAGAAGCCTCGAATACTTTCATCCAGAGGGTAAAACATCATCAAACCGGTGCCCGTTTTATCCCCGCCGTAAAGATAGTACACATAGTTCAGATACAGTTCAGAATGAATGTTACAAACTTTGAGAATAAGTAAAAGAGTCCAAAATTATTCTTTTAGACAATGGGCATGAGGGGAAATTACTAATATACGTCGTTTGCCCCTGATTGGTAGGCAATCCATCTTGCGCAGATGTATTGATGTATGCCTTCTAAAGTTGACAATATATTTCGTGTACCAGGCGAACCCCAGATCAAGTTCGAGAGGAAGCTCTCGATTGGATGGCTGTGTCCCCTCTCCATCCAACTCGTGACCTTGAAGTACCACTGCGTTTAAATCGGAGTGTAGCGGATACGCAATCCTCGAACGAGTGCATGACGAGGTTAAACATACCCTTTATAAGCATGACGAAGATAATTTTCGTCGTGGACAAACTCAAGTAACCAGAATAAGATTTTATTCCGGCGCGAAGCATTCTAATGCCGCATTATAATGTTCAAACGCTACCAAAGAGAACTTAGAACTATGGGAATGAGGTATCGGCGATTTCGGTACGATTGTGCTCAACATCAACTACATCAACATCAGCCGTGGAGAGATCTCCTATCGAAGCTCAGAGGATTTGCAAAAATGGTCTCTTAGTACCGTTGATTCCTGGCCGGCGCGAAGTCCACCCTTTTTTATTGAAATTTATTTTACTTTGACGGACAGAACAACGTTTAGCCGCGTGGCTGTATCGTTGATTGGCCAAGTAACTTTGTATCAGCAAAGTCTGAAGGGGTAATTTGTCACCTTCCTGATAGTGGTTTCGTTAAGTGATACCTTCAACAAAGGTTATTGGGAGGAAAATTCTTGAAACATTCGTTGCGATGACAGGGTTTAGAAAGGAATACGATTGGAGAGGCAGGTAAATGCAAGAAATTTAATCTTATCTAATATCGGAGATATATTAAAGGAAAATGTGAAATGGGAGTCTGCTTCTTAGGCAGGAGAGAAAGGGGTTGATCAGTTCCCATTTCATAAGTGACTGCTCCTTCATCGTGATTTAAATTATTGAAGAAATGATGTGCCAGTTTCGTAAAAAAGGAAGTATTTGGTCATGTTGCAAGGTCGTTGTTCAGTGTCTTATTGCTGACAAACCAAGGGCATTTACTGTTATTCTGAAGATTTTGTTTTGAAAGATTTGAATTTTATTTAGTGGTTGGGACATCTGAAATCCATACGTGGCATGCGTAAATTAATATTGGACAAGGCATAGATCTGTAAATATTGAAAGAAGAATGGATTTTTAAAGAAGAGTTGTGATTGAGAATTGGAAGTAAAATAGCTAATCATTTATTGGATTCATTTCTTTGCGATGAGATGTGACTGTGCCAATTTAATCTTGTGTCCATAACAATGTTCAGATAACGAATAGAAGAATTTACTGGAGACCAGGGAATGATTCAAGAACTTCTACCCTTTCGTAACGCATCGATGCAGGTCGGCGGAGACATCGCAAGCATGAGCAAGCATAAAATGCTTGCATGCACATGCATACTGCCTATTGTGTTAGAAATACTAGGGAACAAAATGTGTTTTCATGCCTCATGGATGAAAGTAGATGATTTAAAAGGTAATGATCACGGCGATTTAGATAATTATTATAAAAAGTTTTTATTGCTCATGGTTCAAAATTTATGAACTTATTTAGTATTTGAAATAATCAAAATCCTATACTAGTTTCTTCATTGTCACTCCGATTATATTACTACAAAATTTAATGAGCATGCCTCCTATGAGGAAAGAACAAGTTCAAAATGGAATACACATAGTCGTGCAATAGATAGCAATTAAAATGTATTCCACAACATTGGTAGAGCGAATGACAATGATTTGCGTTTTCCATACAACCACAACGTAAGATTTGTTGCTCAAGCGACACAACACTGGTGAGCAGTTCACATTTGTCTTGATCTCAAACAAGATATACAAAGTATAAAGAATGCGCATGTTTTGTAATTTCATATATTTGTTTTCTTTTACGTTTGGATGTAAATCTTCCACCAACGTAACAGAAGTTATCGGGTTGATTCGCAACTTTTTCGATGTAAAATGACGATATGCATTTTATCGTACTGATTCAATTCTACAGATCATGTGGCGTATTTCACTTCTTTTTAAACCACAGAACTGTAATGTATTTGAGGCACACGCAAACCAGATACTAACATCTCGCGATACACTTTTAGTACAGTACCTATCAAATAATTATATGCGTCGTCATTGCCAACAATATTATTTATTAAACTAGCAGCTTTCGATGGCTTAGCCATCATCATTACATTTCCATGTTTTCTGTTTCAAATTTTACGGTTCTAATTCAATTTTATTCACTTTCCTTTAGTATTAAATAACTTAACCCCCCTTTCTTTCTTTCAGTTCTTAGATTGTTAAATATATTTTGTAGAAATTGTAAATTATTAGTAACCTTTTATTATAATTTTGTTGTCAAATCAAAAAAGATTCACGTTTTAATGTTTTTTGTTTTTCTTCTTGTACTAGAAAGCTGATGATGATGGTTAAGCCATCGAAAGCTACTATTTTAATAAATAATATTGTTGGCAATGACGACGCATATAATTATTTCATTGGAAATGCCAACGAAAACACAACAATACCTATACAGTACCTATGTATTACATTGGAATGAAACTTAAAGCTGTCATCGCTTCTCGTGACAATCGGTCCATCATCTTCCCGCCTTGTCAGCATGGACGCGAACTTGATTATATGATGTCGTCATGGCCGCGTCCTAGCTTCCACGTCCTTTTCTGTTTCAAGTGAAGACCGTGCCAGATCTTCACGTTGTAGCCAAAATTAGAGTCCACAAATAACCTTTTAAATTGTCTACAAGCCAATAAAATACCACGAAGTTTGCTTATTTGACAAACAATTCCTCTGAGAATTATCTCAAGGAAAACAGGTGTAACCTTAATGAAAGATGTATAAGACTGCAAGCATTTTTTTGACGAGGATTGGTGTACCTGAATGTCCGGTATTCGTCAGGCAGAGCGGCAGAGGAAGCAGATCGTGGTAATTGATCTTCTCCAGAGCTGGCAGCGGAAGTGGAACAGTGCGGTGACTCACGATGTAAATGGGCGACTGGAAATTTCCGCCACATTCTTCGCTGTGTTCGCTCCATGCCTTTTGCTCTGTACACACAAACAAATCAGACCTTTTTTATGTAAATATTTTAATATTCCTTTTGAAATTTGTTTATGAAACATCATGTAAGATAATACATCACGAAATGATGACACTGCAAGTCATTCCTGGTTCGCAAAAATCCACCATGTGTTCTGCGCAATGATGATCGGCAGGTTTTAACATAATGTCATTTTTTTTCTTTTCACTTAATAACAATTCCTTTTAGTACAGTCATGAATGTTTTGTTACGAAAAAAGGAAATTACCCATTTTTATACGACATTTCGTATTTTTCGAAGATTTCGAATAATAATAATATAATAATAATAATAATAATAATAATAATAATAATAATAATAATAATAATAATAATTAGTTTTTTGCCTTTTCCGTCAATTTGTAAGCATCTTCCGCTGATTTGATCGATTTTTAACATCATTTGAAAGACACTTGCTTCAAATAATATTTACGAGATGCAAACACGTTCTCCACAGAATTACTAAGTAGCCTATTCGATTTCTTCGCTCAGAAATTGTAATGTCAGCCGTTTTATGTATTCTGAGGTTCCTGTGGCGGATATCAGCGCTATTGTCGGTTCGGTCGATTTCGCGATAACTAAAAACAGATATTGCCAGGTAAAGAACAGTTCAAACCAACGGTTTGCAAGCTAAGTTCATATGAAAAAAAAAAGATGCCTCGATTATACTTCGCCTCGATTAAAACATTAAGTCCGTTGACACTTGCTCCACAATCTGATCCAAAGTCACTGGAGTGACATTGAAGCTCCCGATTGAATGACAGCGTCACAGCTGAAGTATCAACGGGCTTAATGGTTTAATTGACGTATACATCAGTAACATATCCAACAGCTTGAGTTGTTCATCTGAACTGGATTTCATCAAATTTTTTGTCATTTTTCTTTGATATTTGATCTACTCCAGATATATTATCGATTATCAATTATTATTATTATTATTATTATTATTATTATTATTATTATTATTATTATTATTATTATTATTATTAGGTTTTATAGCAAAAACAATTAATTTTAATAAAATAGTAAAAATAATTGAATGAATGTTTATTTAATGTTGTTCATTGTTTCATTGTGAAAATTGTAATCAATTTATTGAAAGCATGCGACATATCCTCTTCGAAAAACATATGAGTGTAAGATTGTTTTTAGAGAAGCTAATTTTTCTGGTTTTTGAGTACAGAGATTTGTGAGAGTATGAAAACACAATGTCTAGCAATCGTCTAACGCGTGTGTCCTTTCACAAACAAATTTCAGTGATTATAATTATGTGGTGCATTACATTTTTCAGGTCTGACTAAATGTTTCTGGTCTCAAAAATGCATTTTTTGCACCATACAATTCTCTGTACAATGTGGTATATGTTGTTTCCTGATTTAGGGCATTTTAAGCCTCTTAAATGGCCATTTAAATATCTTCGCCGTTTAATTTAAGTCCTAGCTCGTGGCAATATGCCATTTACCTTCTCATAACAAAATTATTTTTTTACTGTAAATCACTGCTTATCTATAATATTATTCTCTGTTAGATGTTGGCCGTGTAGTTGTCATTTTCAAGGCGTTTCTAAATATATGGGTATTTATGAAAGCGTGCGTTGTGTTTACATATATTGTTTGCAGAGTTCTGTCTGACTTTGTGCTGTTTCAGCGTTTTAAAATTCGTTTAAACATGGGTCGGCTACCAAAATTTGGAAAAGCAAAGTTCTATAGCAATTCTATGCAATCGAGAATTTTACTCCAATTTCAAGCAGGGGCGCCCTGAGAAACCCAGGGACCTGGGGTAGTTGATCCAAGGAGGTCCCTTATTTCAAACCAAACATTCCCTCCTCCCCAATTCATAAACATAATACATTTATCCATGCATCAGAAATATCTTACAGCGTTAAATTTGGATTAGTGATCAATACATGTTTTATTTCTTTAGAATGAAAAAAAATGCGGTTCCGAATTAAGTCGGGGCCTGGGGCAAATTGACATCACTACCCCTTCCCCTTCTGGACGCCACTGGTTTTAAGTAACGCACATGTTTTTCCAAAGTTGAACATATATTTGTTTCAGGCTTATGTCAAAACTATCATTGTAGAAAAAATATGTATTTATCAGAAAATATTATGTAGTTTCAAATTATCCCAAATTTAAGTCGATGGCTTGGTAAAAGTTATATTCGTTTCAAGTGGAGCAATAATTGCTCCAAAACGAGGCTCAAAATTCTTCGTCTGTCGTAAGGCGGATATCAGTGCTACATTTCTGCATTTCTCTACAACATGCATGTGCAGATTTTGGTTGATATCGGCGTGATAAATCATTACCATTACATTTGCAGGTATATGTTGAACTATGAGTTTACTGTCACACCGTTTGTATATTGTTCCAGAATGAGTAAACCTCCCTTATTTCATTAGTTGTTCAGACTTAATAGAGAACGACATGAACAAATATTTTTGGAGTTTTCTATTTTCCATACAGTTATTATGTAAAACTTTTTACCTAATCGCGTATTGCTTTCACAGTAAAGAGAAAGTGTTGTAATGCTGTGTACGTGATAATAAATCATGTACTACGTTTTGATTTTATTTCATTTAATAATTTGTAATTTGGTTTAACATAGCATAATATATTGGTAGGAATTATAATACAAAAATTTGCCTTGAAATGTCTATTATTGATAATAATGTATACAGATTTTATCTAATAATATTTTCTTGTTCCTAATTTTAGTTTTCATGGTAGATGCTCCTAAAGTTAAAATTAGTAGTGCTTCAGAATAGCACAGACTTTTCCGTATTAGTTTTCTATTTCCTTGGTCTGGGCTAGCTATTCTGTTTTGCCAAATACTCTTGCCAGCTGCCATGTATTGCCGCCCAAAGAAATAGTTTTAAAATTTTCTAAATTTTTCAATTTCCTAATTTTAAAACGGAAATAGTATTTTAAGAATATTAAAGAAGAGTAAAACTTCGTCATCATTGGTGATTTTCATTGGAAAATTTGGAGCCGTTTTATAGAAAGTGACGTTTAAGCGACTTTACGTCATATTAAAGAGTGCAATTATCACTATCCGTTCGAAAAGTTTGAAGACAAAATGTGGAGCCGTTTTTGAGGAAATAGCGTTTGAGCGTTGCTGTGAATGCGGAATTTTGAGATAGTTTTCGTAGAAAACTGTTCAGTTTTCGAGAAACTTTATATGACCGATTTAAAGCACATGTACTCACAAATTGTGAACAAATTGCCGCAAATATAAATATTGACGACGTGACAGACAAGTCCAAAAAATTACATTTTGTAATTTTTGTAAAAAAGCACAAAAGAATGGAGCAATATGGCATTTATGTCATCTCATAGAGTACATACCAACCAAAAGTTATAAGTGTACGTACCAAAAGTTTAAAGAAAAAAGTTGGATCCGTTTTCGAGAATATCTTGTTTTTGTTATTTTTTTAAAAAAATTGCACATATTGCAAACAATATTGCTCGATAACTACTACAATTTTGAAAAAATGTATATAACGTTACTGAAAGAACTAATAATGGAGAACAAATTTATTTGAAGCAAAAATTTCTATCTTCAATTTTCTAGTTGTAAGAATTCGCCGAAAAAAATAGTTTTGCAATTATCGAAAATTGAGATTAATCTTAAGTGCAAATCTTACCTATGCCACCTTTATAAGTGGACATTATTCTTACAACAAATTTGAAGAAAAAATTTGGAGCGGTTTTTAAGTAAATTTTGAAAATGTTCGTGGGTTTCATGTAAAGTACCCCCGAAAATTAAGGCATTTTTTTAAACCGCAGAACTTCGACTCAGGCCACATCGACAGGAATTCATTCAATTTGGAAAAATGTCGTATGCCTAGTTTAGGCGCTAGTGTTGTTCGCATACACCAGACAGACGGACATATGTTTTGCCGTCAATAGACTTTTCGGTATCAAGGACATACAAAACATGGATTCTGGCTGTACAACATGTTATAAGATTTTTTCTTAATTTAGCAATTGGATTTATTCATTTTTCCGTTACTAGGCTCCGGCAATTTATTTTTTTTGCCGAAAATCCCCGGTTTTGTCGCCCATCATTTCATAGCTTCTCCTATACTCCGTATATATATATATATATATATATATATATATATATATATATATATATAAGGGAAAGTAAAAATAGACAACTAAATTCAGAAGGTTTACAAAATTTAGTAAAAATTCAAATTTTTCAGTTCTTTTCAGTGCCTCAAAATATTGTTGTAGAACAATGAAATTTTGCGATGTTTCTTCTGAATCAAAAAGGCAACTTTTCACTGCTATTAAAACTCCAAACTCGAAAAAAATTGTGATTTTTGTCATTGTTTGTGATTCAATGGATGGATATGTATTAAAAACATAATCACAAGTATTTTGTTTCAAACTTATTATGAAGTACTTGAACTATATCTGATATGAAACACTTAAAATCGAATTGAAATATATTCACTTTTAATTTGAACATAAATACCTAGTATGTGTGTTGTTTATATCATTAAATACTTACCTTCTGATCTGTATCCAAATCTATGGTGGATTTCGGCACTTTCTCCTGAAATAAAAATAGGCAGTATGCCCTATTATATGCACACGTATCATCAAATATTAAATTAAAATAATTTTAAAATGATTATTTTAATCGCCATGCAATGTTGTATTTAAATCAGAAAATGAAGTCCTACCTAATGCCGCAAACACAATTAAGAAATACCATGGTTCCATTGTGGGAAAGAGAACTCCTCTGACTAAAAGAAATATAACCCTGAACAGCAAACACGACTCCGTTTCATCTGCCGCCTCACGAAGGACAAACGAATCTGCACTCCCTCACCACGCGTGTGCCAAGTTCATCTTGAGTTATGCAACACCTCTGTTCTAAGACTCCTGCTGCTTCATGGGTGATAATATGTTATGCACATTTACAGGACACGAGCTCAATGATACGCACAGGGTCGTGCCAAGGTACTTGGGATGCAGGTGCGAAAAAGGTTTATAACCCGGAGATGCAGAGCAAACTACAATTGAATAATCTATTGTTCATCTCTTGGAAAATATTTAAAAAAGGAAAAGGCAACCAAGAAAGAAAGAATGAAAGAAGAAAAAAACATACGAGTATTTCGTCAAACGGATTCATAGCATTCAGGTCAACTATTGCTGACCTGCATTATTTCGAGAAGTGTCTATTTTATGAGAGAGTAATAAAATTAATTTTTTAATTCGCAATCAATTGTTACCATCAAAACCATTTTCTTAATATCTGTAAAAAGACAATGTTGATGCAATTGAAAAGCAATCACGTCTCAAAAATCGTTATTTTTAAAGTTTTTTTTACTTCATAATTTAAACGGGTTCTTGTAACTCAAAATTAATTAACTTTTAGCCGATAAAACGGTCTTGAAATTTTAGACAGATATGTATTTCCGATGTCAATGGACGTTAATTTTGAGTTTGAACAATTTTGCATGACTCGTGTACAAACAAATTAATTTGTTTTAATCAGACTCGAAATTCTCCGTTTTCTAATTTAAATAATATTGTGGAATTTGGATACAGAATTGACATGTAAAAACTATATCCATCATCATCATTATTCGTGCATTCAGCTTTCTTCACAGGAACAGCTCCATATACTATATTCACACACATCATTACAAAAAATTCTCCCTTAAAAATCACCCTCATCCCTTTACTTTCTCAGTCTTCCTTTTTCAGTTACTCAACCATTCACTAACATTCTCATCTTTTATTCTTCCCCATCTTTCATTGTCGACTCATGTTTAGGTTGTGCGATTGCATAACCCTCCGAAAAACGAAAAATATCGTATAACTTGTAAGGAATATACTTTTTCCTTCTAATGACATTCTATATTCAAGACATTGCTGCAATATCGATGTCTATGAAATCATTTTGAAACCAAAGAGCGCACATCTACGCTGTCCCGTGCTCTCTCACACTTGCACCATGTCACGCTCTCGGCACATTGTGCTGCAACCAGTCTTCTTCCATGGGGATCTGGTCACCGACCGTGACACTGAGCGCGCCCGAGCGGGAGGCCACTTTCGTTGTCGTCTGTTGTCGTAACTTAATTTTATGAATTTTGAATATTATTGAAAGTACACAAGTTCAGTTAGTTATTGACGGAATTGAGTGTATTGTATATGATGTTTGGAGACTTTAGTTTCATTTGATATTTGGTTTAATTCAAAATATACATTTGATGAGTCCTTTGTGTAAAGTTGGCCATCATGGGAAGAAGTGCCTTTCTGCCTCACAGTGGGTGTGTATTGCCAGCTGCAGTTACAGTTGCAGTGCAGCATTGTTGTCAATACGACTGTGTGGAGGATCTTTCATTATAACAATATATTCCATGGTAGAGAAAGTTTTGAAATGAAATAAGTTTATTTACGTAAAACGCGTCCAAACAAAAGTCCTTGATGCATACATTGTGGAGTGCAATTAATTGGTATTTTGGACCCTAAGTTGTTTTTACTTTCTCGTCCTGAAGAAGACACTTAAGAAGAGAATGTTATGACATGCTGCGGGAAACAAAACGGCGAAATTTCGGAAGAAAAACTCTCACTATAGGTCCCTGGCAACTAAAAAGTGGATTAATCCAGTTGCTAAATTTAGGGGAAAATCCTCTTATCACGTAGTGTAGTCTATATTTTGTGGGTCCTTGATACCAAAAAATCGGTTGACGGGAAAACCTCTGTTCATCTGTCTGTGAACAACGCTAGCGACTTCGGTCGATTTTCTCCAAAATTGATATAGTTCTAAACGGATCTGGTTGATGTCTCGGTCCCTCGAATATGAAACCGAAATTTTAATTTGGGGGTAGTTATCTGGCTTAAAGCCCCTGAGACATTATCTAAATTTTCAAAAATTTAGCTCTTAAGTTTTGGATTAAACTTTGTTATTGGAGAGTGTGAAGGGCAGAAGAGAGAGAGAGAGAGAGAGAGAGAGAGAGAGAGAGAGAGAGAGTTAGAAGAGTTAAGAGAATTAGAAGAATTAATTTGGCCGCCTATGTGCCAACAAGTGTAAACTGATAACACTTCCCAAGTAAGTTTATGACAGTGTTAGCAGACATATTTCGGATGGTGCCAGTGCCTTGTGTTACAAAGCAATACCAATTGATGTTTCCACAAATATGTCTTCAATGTGAGTACTGAATGGCATTTCTTCGCTTCGCAACGTTTATGGAAAGAGACCTTGCGGCAACTATAATATTCTTAATAAAAGGTAGCCTTCAATTCTGGTAGGAACCTATTAATTTACCTAGTAAGTTACTTAAGTGGGCTAATGAGTATGTGAAGTACATTACCTTTATATTTTTAGCAAAGCTGAAAATTCAATTTAGAATTGAGGGTGTGTCTTACGTACCACATTCGCCTGCCAATATCTCAAAAAATTAATCTTTTTTTTCATGTATTTAAAACTTTAAATCCCTGAAAGGCTTCAACCGAACGGGAAGCTAATAAATTTAAAAAAATTCAACGCCGAACAATCCTTAGAAAGAGGACTATTGCAACAATGATATAATAAAAAAACAGTAGTAGGCACAATGAAAATGCATAATTTCATTTCTTTATGAATAGGCCAATTAACGATATTCTCCGTAAAGTGAAATAAAATAAATAAAAATTTAATTAATTGTATCACGTACTCTTATTCGTATAAACATTCCGCCTCTTTAATATTAATTTCGATCCGTTTGACACTTTAATTTGAATTTAATCTGTTGTGAAGGTTATATGTATATATCTGGCACGTAGTAAGATGTGAAGAGATAGTACTTTTGTTTATTACTGTGTGAAATTATACTGATAGAAATCGTCTACTGAAGATTGAGACCTGCTTGAGGGGTGACGCGCTAGCAGACACTGCAGCAAAACAGTAAGTAGACATTTCTGTTGTATTTAATTTCTCAGAATCATCTCGGTGTCCCACTTTGAGACTTACCAGACTTATGGGAAACTTTTCAAGTTTTATAATGGTACTTATTCAAATTTGTAAACTGTCGATTTTGAGGAGAAATTAAAATAAAAAATAAAATAGTTCAAGAAAGATTTAAAAAATTAAATGAATTCAATATATACATCAGAGTATTTTTTGTTCTTTAATTTCGCGAAATATTAAATTTCTGTCACAATTACAAAACGAGTTAAAAATGATTAACTTAAGCAATGCGATCATTTTTTCGAAAATGTAAAAAAATAATATAATCTCAAAAAATAATATTAGGGAAAAATGAAAAACGCGGGTTTTATATTCTTTCTTATAGTCTTCTGAGAAAAAAAAATTAAATATCTGGGACATCAAGGTGAAATTAGTCCATAAATGTAATGAACCTACATGTCCTTCCAAGACGCAGAAAAAATCGTTAGGAGAATCTTGTGGTAAACAGTCAGATGCCTACTCGGTTCGAAACATTTCTTTAAACGAATTTGTTTATGAATTGTCTTTGTATGACAAATAAATAGATTTACGAGTGTATTATTTTTTAATGATTGATTTGTTCATTTGCAAACATGCCTTTCTTGAAATTTTTCTTCATACTCATAATAAGTAATTTACCAGTCATTTTTACTTTCTTGCTCTTAAGAAGGAACTTCTTAAGAAGAGAAAGTTATGTAATGCTTCGCGAAAAAAACGGGGAATTTTTGGCCGAAAAACTCTTATTGCAGGGACCTGTTAAAGAAAAAGTTAATAAATCCAGTTGCTAAATTTAGAAAAATATTTCTCTAACACGTGGTGTAGCCAGAATCCACATTTATGGGTCCTTGTTGCCTAAACGTCAATCCGTCTGTGAACAACGCTAGCGGCTAAAACGTTTAGCTGATTTTCTCCAAAATTGATATTTTCTAATCGATCTGTCTGATGTTGCGGTCTCTTGAAATTGAAATCGATATTTTCATTTCGGGGGGTACTATAGATAAAGCGTCTGGTACATTTTCAATTTTTTTAAATGGTGCCAACGATGTTGTTTACATTTTGTTGTTGTCTAAAGGACGTTTAAGAGAATGGCGCAGTTCTCAGGTTGGTTAAAAACTCTGATTTTTCGAAAATTCGAAAAAATCAAAAAAATTTTCGGCGACTTCCTACAAGTAAAATATTAAAGATAGAGATTTTTTCCCTTCATAAAATCAGTTCTTTAAAGATATATTTTGAAATAAGTTCATGTACATTGTTTCGAAAATTTGAGTATTTTTCGCATAATTTTGCATGAAATATAGGCAATTTTTAATTTTGTTTAAACAAGTTTTTCTCAAAAACGGCTCAATCGATTTTGATTAAATTTTGTCGTTGTATAGTCTGAAAGACGTATAAGAAAATAGTGAAGGTCTCTGGTGGGTGGATAACTCTGATTTTTCAAAAATTGAAGAAATTCCATTTTTTCGGTTTCTTCTTACTCCTACAATTAAGAAGATACAATTTTTGTTCTTAATGAAATATATTCATAGAAATTAGATCTTCCAACAACGTTATGTTGATTTTTTTAATGAATATATATTTGCGAAATTTTGTGCCAAACATCGGCAATTTTTATTTTCTTTCACCTTTTTTAAACTGCTGACCATTTATAATTAAATTGGGAAATTAGATAGCGTAAAGGACACTTAAGAGAATAGTGCTGGTCTAATGTTCGCTAAAATGCCTGATTTTGTGAAAATGTAAAAAAATAAAAATATTTCAGCGTCTTCCTACAACTACAATTGTGTAAATACAAAAAAGATTTTCGAATATGATCATATGGCATTTTTTGAAAATATGAATATTTTTTATGTGACCACTAAGTCGCCCGCTCCAAACTTACTGTGCTTCGTGAACACAAGTAGAGAAGAGTTTGAAAGCTATTGCTATTCTTATAAAAGAAAGTAGATTGATGGATGGTATTACTGCAAGCGCTGCTTTAGAAAAAAAATACAGCGATATATATTTCAGAAGTTCATTGAACAACAATATAGGATAATGAAATGTGAAATTCTGATGAATTATTCTGTTTGAACATTGGCATACAACCGTCAGGAGGGCTTTGTTTTATTTATTTATTCATTTTTTATTTAACGTGAAAACAGAAAAAACTGAGTGTGACGTATTATGGGAACAAGTGTATTCTGTGAACGTTTTCGGAAATTCGTGTATCCCTACCCTGCCGAACCCATTTACATGTTGAATTCTGAATGCAGTAGTTGTAATGCAGTAGAATTAGTAAAGAAAATTTGAGGAAATTTTATTAGGTGTGAAAACATATAGAGCATTTAGTATTGCATTGAAAAATTCAAAAAATGGTGTACCATTATATTTTACGGACGTTATAATTTTATATTACCACATGCGCTGCCTTGGGAAACAATGCAGCTATGTATACTTCAGTAGTTCATTGAACGACAATATAGGATAATGAAATGTGAAATTCTGTTAAATTTTCTCTTTGCTCAAAATTGGCATGCAAACAAATTCAATGTTCAGCCAAGGCGTAACGTGTAATTCGTGTTAAGCATATTTGGAGAGTATTACAATATCATTATATATTTTTCGATCTATTTCCATTTGTTTGTCAACGCTATCAGTATCGTATTAATCATTAACTTTTAATTATTTTACTATCCCTCGTACTGCTTAAGCAGAATAAAACCAAAATCTCATCAGTTATGTTCGTGAATACACTGCACACCTTACAAACGAAATAGATGGCAAAAATCTATTTTCATTTAAAGGTTTGAATAAAACATCTATTGCTTGAAACTATTTAATTTTCGCATCAAATGTTCTACGATTTCAAATAAGTTTTACAAAAAATGATGACCGAGATGTGTTCATTTGGAGTGAAATTGTGGTGTAAATAGTATTATATAAACATTACTATAGGCGAGAAAGTACGTGCTATTTTACCATCACTAGTTTATTTATGAGTATGGATGGTGCATATTATAGAGAACACATAAGTGGGTCGACGAAGCAAACTATTCTCTTAAAAGGGGTCGATGAAAGAAAAGTTTGGGAATCCATGTGTTTGTTATTATGTAGACATTTCTGAAAATTGGTGTCAGTACATTAAATAATTTTGCAGAAGTACGTTAATAAAGGCAATGTTCAAACACTAATTTATAACAATATTTTTAGACAGCCATTAGTAAAAGCGGTTCTTTCAGGGCATGTGTATATATTTTTTACACCGTGGTAGCGTGCTAAATGTTCAATTTTGATTGAACGCGAGACGATGCTCAAGCGTTAAAAGTGCTAAATCTGTGAATGCAACAAAGAAAACAAAATACTTTCGTATGACTGCATCATCGAATACTGACCATAATGTATCATTAAGTATACTTGAATTAAAATAATAGGAAAGTCAGTAAGGTTGTATAAAAAATAGTGTGACACAACACATGGGGTAAAAGTGTTTTGTTGTGTTTGTAGGATTGTGCCTTGTCCTTTCCTACCTTTCGAATGATCGCGATCATATCAAGCAGTGCGATGTGTCTAGAGGCATGTAGTGGCACGACCGAGAAAGACACGAAATGCCGTGAGATATTCCATCGTGAAGACATAACATGACGGGCCACGTTATAAAACCCAAGTATGGTACGTTACGTATGACGTGACCAAGCCATTGGCTCTTCATTTGAAAAGTCAGGCCAAACGGCGCTTTACTACAGAGCAATAAAAATGCATACGAAAAATATTCGACAAAAAATATTATAAGAACTTGCTCGTTTGGCACGGCATACTTTCAAGTATTGTAAACGTGTTCTCTTTTAAATCTTTCCTATAAAGATAGAATTTACGTTAAATTCAATTTTTCAAATCGTGCATAATATCCATTTCTAAAGCATCCGACAAAGAGCTTTGAATTTCGTTCGATATATTGTTGACCTCTAGGTCCCTACTGACGTAGTTGAAACGTCATTTCACGACTGAAAAACCGAACTTTCCTCGGACGTGCCGGGAGCTTTAAAGAATCAGTCTGTCGTCTACCATTGTGAAGTGATAGTGTTGGCAGTGTGGAGACTGACTGGAGAATTTCATTTGGTGCACGTGTTTAGAGGAGCAGATTTTCCCCCAACGACTTCAACGACAACAGTAAGTTTTAATTTTACTTTCACTCTTTGATAAGTAATAGTATTTTATTTGTTTTTCTTTAAAATAAATAATTTGTGTAGAAAACTATGTCTGATGGAAGTGATATCTCGGATATTTCCAAGCGTTCAATGTAATATCATACTCCTTGGCGTGTATACAACTAAACTAAAACATTTGTTTTAATTGAAAGATCTTTGGAATATTTCGATCACCAATTTATTTTTCATATGTAATTACTGAAAAAAGAAATATTTATATAATTGTCTGTGTTTCCTTGGTGTACGTTATTGGAATATAGTTTGATGTTAATTTTGGTTATCTTAGAATGTTTTGACATAACATGTTTTAATAACCGTCTAGAAGGTAAATATATTGAGCATTTGCGTGCAGCATAATATAATTTCTAGGTGTCGATGGCAGGTTGCAGAACCAGCAAGTTAAAAAAATGAAAATTAAAATTAAGAAATGGTGAATTTATTTTCTCCAAGTCCTGATTTTTTAATTTTGTCGCAAATTCATTCCTTTACGGGACTTTATTTTTATGTAATAATAATTATAAACATTCGTGGATGACTTTGTTGAAGGGTAGTTCTTCCCAGAGGAAGAACTACGTCATGCGGCAAACATGGAAAGAGATTAGGGCGTTTAATTCATAGTTCACTGACCTCCAGTATAATTACGTTTTGCGCAGATGTATGTTATGGCAATAACCGAAAAGTGCGGTGGATATATTTTTCAAAAAACAATTGCAAATTTCGCGACGGAAATGTTTGCATGGTGACCAGTTTCTAAAAGTATTACATGCAGTTGAAATCTATCTCAAAAAACATAAATATTGGGCGCGAAAGGAAAATAGAACAGATCACATAGGTAGGGTCAAACTGAAAGAATGATGGCATCGTAGGCTTTCACGGCCGGAGTCAATAGAAGATAAATTTTTCGGGCTGGCAGGCCGTGGTGGGATTGGTATTGAAGGGCCAAACGTTTCGTCCACATCTGCGGTGGGCATCTTCAGTGGCGGCGTTAGACGTGGACGAAACGTTTGGTTCTTCAATGCCAACTCGATCACAGCCTGCCAGCCCGAAAAATTTATCTTCTATGAAAGAATGGTTTGTTTATCTTTCACGTTTTTCTACAGATGTTCCTACAGTTCAAAAATAGTCAGGGAGTGTTCTGAAATGCTGCCGGGACGTGCTGCACTCTTTCCTTCGTGTACGTGATCTTTGATTTGATTTTTTAAATTCATTTTCGCCAAAAAACAGTACAAATTATATATGACGATTGGAGAAATGTTCGCCCCTGAGTTATTGAAAACATATTTGGATTTGATCTCCAACTCAGTTCTGTAAGCCGTCACTATTCATGATCATTCTCTTAGCTAAACAATAAGGCTGAGTTTGAACTTTCAATGTCTAAAATAAACAATACAATGAAGACACGTTCGCACATTGAGATTGGTGACCAAATGCTACCACTTATTGAAGGTTGGGTATACTACGTGAAGATAAATTGTGCCTATTATTAATTATCGAAATCTCTACCCTTCGATGTTTATCAATATGTACTGGGAGACGTCAGGCTAAGATTTCTCTATTTCCATTCCCTATTTTGAGCCGATTCGAAGACTGTCTAGCAGAACTATTCCTGTTGGACCCACGAAAAATAATTCCATGTGAAAAACCAATAGACATTATGATGAAGCTAAAAAAGGCAACGTTTTATTTAGATTTTTCTCAGAAATAAACTTTTGATTAATTATGAAATTGCATGGTTTGTATTATGGTAAAGTCCATGTTATCCTGTAATTTTTAAATCTTGACCCCTGCACACTTTCTAACTCTGATGTTAAGAATAGGTGGCCATTCGAATTATTTGAGTAGGGATGATCGATTGTTTTTATCTTTGTCTAAACAACTTTCTCGTAAATGCCAAGCAAATCTCTATTTTTTGTTATATTTTTTTAAATTTTCGGGTGCTTTAGGCTGCGATGCTGATCACAGCCTTGGTCGTGGCGTCTCCCAGACAGCCTAGAGACATGCCAGGTCAAACCGCGTCCGCACGAGCTACTTCAGGGCCCTATAACTCCCGTATAACGTGGTGGAGACCATTACGGTGGCGCACTCTGCTCCATCACCTTACAGGAACTAAAAACACGAACTGTTGCCAACGATACTTTAAACGTGCGTGGCTGCTGCGTGAGTTCGCGGGTCGCAAGCGGGCCCCCATAATGTTACAAAAGATAGCGCCGATGTTCGCGCTTTCTTCAGAGGTTTCTTATAAGTATAGATTATGAATAATTGCACATTTATAAGACACTTTTCGTATTTTTCACAAATTAGCCAATTTGTAAGTGGGAAAGTTCGCCAGCGTAACCTGCAGCTGCACCCGGCGACACTAGCGCTTCCTATAGTATCAACCTCGAGCTTTGTCCCCGGTTTTGATGGAGAGGTGCCGGGCCGTGAGTTACTTGCCCACCTGGGAAGCCCGGCCCTTTTGCGAGCTCTGGTAACTTCCCCTGACCCCGCTCGCATTTCCCCTCCAAATTTAAAAAGGGAAGCGGCACTCAAGCTGAAGCTTCCCTGCGCGAAGTTTGGAATAGTGGCTACATTTGAAACGTTTGCCAGATCAAAAAAGTAAAACTTGAATTATGATTTTATTTTTTACTAATTACGATTTAATGTTTTCTTTTAAAATTCTGGCAAGGGGCAGAAATATCATTGAAGGGCGAATTAGTTCCTTGTTTTAGTTTTGTGTAATGTTTCATTAAATCAGTATTTGATGTATACAGTAATAGAGTGAAGTGATTTTAATAATTTAATAAAAGCAAATAAAGTGAATGTTTTTTTCATTCTTCGTTTGTTTAAAAATTTTGTAATGGTAGTTGAAGTGTAAGACAGAAATTGTCATTTTATAATATTACATATGCAATAACAATATCGCGTGAAAGTACGTGTTGTTTTACCACCACTAATTTTTTATTGAAATATCTTCACTACTTATAAATGTTGGGGGAAAATAGCTGCCGTCTTGCACTGGAGGCTACTGAAACAAAAACATTAAGAATTCCCGTCAGTTTCAGGCACGTTGTTGTCGCTAAAGTCTAGGGCAACCCTTGCTTCAGAGAACCACTCACGTATTGCTCTCAATGCTGGCTAGGAACTCCTCCTACCGGGTATGTGACAGTTCACTGGGCGGAAAACAGTTCATTTTGAGGAACATTGTGTTCCGGAAAACTAAATATATGGATTTATTTTATCAGATAGCTTCTAGGGATTAATCGTAATTATTGCAACAATTGATTATTTTATGTTTAATAAATACAAATAAATCGATTATATTTGGGCCAATGAATCTTTACATAAATTTAAAAGATTACGCTGGAGTTCGATCATTTCAATATTTTTTAAAAGGTGCTAATGTTGCATTAAGATTTAATTTTAAAATGTTTTCATTTCGGGACAAACCGAGCTTTATCAGAAGGACCCACTGACAATGTACGTATAATAAACGGTGTATTCAGCAAGGCGGCTTTGAGCGACGACTGAAGGCGATGATTAGATCATTGATTATAATACTTAAGAAACAACGAATCGTAATTGGCATCAGAGCCGTGTTATTGAATAAAACAATAACAGTCACGAGTATTGTTGTTTTCGAGCTATTTTACCAGGTGACACCAGGGTGTATAATGATCCAAATGACTTAACTGAGGTGTACTATAAACTCGTTCAACTGAACCATTGTCTATTGAAATGTCTGTGACAAAAATAATAGTTTGGAAAACAACATTAACTATGCTACGGGCACACTTCGGCATCACATCGGGTTTCTGTTTATCAGTGTCGGAGAACCAGTGCCCGGAAGAATAGGTGCGACCGTATCACGGCATTGCGAACTTGACAAGGACAGGATAGGACAGAATCTAGTGTGTATTTTGTTTGGTCCGCCTGTCTCTAATGAGACACTTCGTCCATGTTTTATTTTTATGTCGGTTTGTCTGCTGGTTTGTTGCGACCCCTCTCCCCCGGACAGGGACGGAGATTGGGAGCCGGGGTAGGAAAGTGACGGGTAGTTTTGTTAGGAGGCTTGAGGGTGGGGGAAAGGGAGAGGAATGGATTTAGGAGGGGAATGGGATGGGATATAGGAGGGATTAGGAATATTTAGTATTCGTCTTGGGTTCAAAATGAGTCAGTTGTTTCAGTCGTCTTTGTCGTTTCATCTTGTTTCCACCCTTTGGCGTAGGTTATGGGAGGAGGGAGTTGCAGGATGTCGAGGGGGTGTTTTTTCCGAGTGTGCCTGGGGGGATTTCTAAGGATATGGTGGTGGGGAAGGATAAGGTTTCTGAACTGAGGATTGGTGATGAACTTTTGTAGGGTTTGTACGGAGGAATTGTAAAGGTGGGTATGGATATGGGACACTTTGTGTTGTCGAAGGTCATTAAAACGGGTTAACGGAGGAGGACGGAAGATCAGTCGGATTACTCGGTTTTCAGTGACTGTTAGTTTCCTGTAGTTGATAATGGATGTGTTGAACCATGTGGGATGGGCGTAAGAAAGGGTTGGGCGGATATAGGTATTGTATGTTTGGATTTTCTTTTGGATGGGGATGGGCGGATTAGTCAGGATAGGGTAAAGGGCGTTTGTGATCCGGTTGGTTTTTATTGTGGTGTTGAGGAAGTGTTGGGACCAAAGGAGTCTGCGGGAAAGGGTAATGCCAAGATATTTGACATGGGGTTGCCAGGGGATACGCGTTTGATTTATTGTCAGAGGGGATGGGTTTGATGGTTAGGTTTTATAGGAATAGAGGATGGCTTGGGATTTGGAGGGGTTGATGTTGATTGAATTTTGGGAGGCCCAGAGGTGGAAGGAGTCGAGGGATTTTTGAAGGTTTCGTAAGGAGCGGGTGAGGTTGCGGAAGGAAGCAAGGACAAGGACGTGAGCCGTTCGATTAATGTTTCGCTGCCTGGAATTGGAAATCGTGCTCGTAGGAGTGCGGACATTCTAAATAGGCAGGACTGCGCAACCCCCCTCCCCCGGGAATGACTTTTTGCCACGTGAAAATTGTGGAATTTTAGTATTTTTAAGTTAGTTCCAGAGCGTGAATGCAACTAATTTTTTCACAATAAAATAAATTAATTATATATAGAAATAAGAGGCCAGATTTCGATTTGCATCTTTTAAACACGAACATGAACAGGAAAAGCATCATTTGGAGAACTACGTACCATCGAATCGATTTTAAAACTCGACAGCACTGATGAACTAACACAGGTGATTTGAACTTTCAGAAGTCAATAAAGGTATTTCCCTTAGAACAGTAAATCTAAGTTAGAATAGTCACATATTTAAATGATGTGAACAAGAAAGGAACTCATCTTTTCATGGTATGAAGGTGGGTGTCAAGGTTTTTTTTAATTGTTCAAACAAGGTTCTATTGATAATCGAGTGTATTTAGTGGCAGGAATTGCATTGTAGAAGCTAATTTAAATTTCTATCCAGTATTAGTTTTCGAAATTTCCTTGAGCGTTTGGGTTGCAACTGTAACTACATGGAAACAGCGACTCTATATGATGTTTCTGAGCGAATCAGCTAAATGTAGGAACACAGCCAACACAGAAATTTGCAGTACAGTTGGCTCGAGACAGTGTTTCAATCCTGAAAATGATATCGTGCACTTCCTTACATTTAGTAAATTATCAGCGATTGAAATCCAATCACTTGTGATCATAGTTCGTGTATTGCCTTCAGCGCCTTATTATAGCCCTTGCAATCCTACAAATGAAGATTACAAAATGTTACAAAGTAGTTACAATGAAACATGCATTCTTGGAAAATGACGATATTTTTTTATTTTACTAATTCACGTAGATGCTTGCTTTTTTAGTGGTGGCCAGGATTGGGCAGTATTTAAATACTGGTATTTGAAATAAGTAGTTTAACTACATTTTGTATTAGAAAAACTTAATTTTTGAGTTTTTTGCACATTTATTTGAAATACGTTTTTAGATACATGAAGTTGGTGTATTTATAAAAAGAAATACTGACATTTTAATCCCTTTCTAAGACAACTTTTACATTGATATCGGCAGGTACATAATTGTGCTCACGAAAAAAAAGTTCCTGGAAACAAAACAGCAATATCATCGTATGAAATCAGATGAAATGGCCGGTATTCTTAGCTTTGAAATTCTTTCTCAGCATTGAGTCTATAATTAATTGAACTGTGAGCGAATTGAAGCGATAAAGCAGTTGTCTTATATGGCGCGGGCTCTGCCGAACAAAACCCTAACACCAGCACGCTGCGTCCACTTAACTAAGTACCCTATTCTCTCTCAAGCTACCATTGCCTCGCATGCCCTAGATATTGACGGACTCGCGAAAGTTCACGATACGACCGATTCCAAAAACATTTATCTTTCCCTTAATCGGGCACTTTAAGCTAGATTTGTCCTCAAAAATTGCGCTGGTGATATGCACAAACTAAACGAGTTGATTTATTGCAAGTTTATTATTTTCTGCAAAATTTACGAAGGTTGGTTATTCTGGGGAAGACGCCACCCTAAAACCCTCAAGAAACAGCCGCTAATGGCAGCAGTAGTTCATCTGGTCTGGATATCTAGTCAATGACAATCGTTTGGAGACATTTTTGACAGTTATTGCCCCAAATGTAGCTCTGTTAATTTCCATTTTGCCTGCTAAAGCAAAGAAATGATCCACTGCATTGAAATAGTGTATGGATCATATTAAAAATTACCAATTGAATGTGATGGGTTATCACAAAAGTAATTAAATAGAAATAATATAATATAATAAATAAGCTATTTGGTTGTAGGAAGAATTAGACTGAATTTTTAGTTTGTAAAGGCGATGTTTTAAGGTCGTAAATGTACAATTAGAGAGGAAATATAATTACGTGTGTAAAGAACGCGAACACCATCGGAGTGGACAGAAATCTTTAGGAAATGGAGGCTGAATGACGTTCAAGATTGCGGTGGATCTGAGCAACGAAAGTAGCTAAACGGGGAACATTTATTTTTATTTGTATTTGCCATTGTAGAAAGACCAAAGGATGTATAAAAGTAAAATTCCAAAATAATAATTACGAGGGAATTTGGTTATGCATGCTGTAGAGGTACAGAATTATTAAGATAAATTAAATTGAGTAAAGTAGACCTAAGAAATTTTTTACTGAAGAAAAACATACGGCGTCACGCGCGCAGCCCCCCTTCTTGCAACAGCCACGATCCCCTGACCCATTGTTTATGACACCCCACCCAACGGCCGAAGAAAGGGTAAATTGCAAGGCGCCCAGCTGCAGCCCCATCTGGAATACTTTCGAAACGCCTGTCATCGTGATCGGGGAAACCCAAAGCAATAATTCAGTAGCCGGGAAGCCCCTTCAGAGACGTGGCCTACTTTCGAGACGGTAGAGGACACCATGTTCCGACAGAAACAGAGAGAATGGAAAATTCCTATACTCCGCCGGAGCTTATTGGCCAAATTTAGTGTACAACGCCATCACCTTTAGCCAATAGCGACGCGATCGTTGTAGGGAGCAAGAACATATGAGGAGAAAGGGTGGGGATAAAAGTTAACTTCGTGCATTTATGAGACACAAAATTTCAGTTGGTAGAGAGACTTCTCCGGGGGTGGGAGCCAGTCGCGGGGAGAGGCGAGTGCGCCCCCGAAGGCAGTGGGCTGAGAGCACTTGGTTGAGAAACTTCTCTGGGGTGGGAGCTATTCGCGGGGAGAGGCGAGTGCGCCTCTGAAAGCACTTGGTTGAAATCACTGGGGTGATAGATTGGAATTCTCAGTGAGAATTTTTGAGGAAGTGCAAAAGCACTTCAAAAGTAAATTGGCGAATTCTTTGTAATTGCGTATTCGCTACAGGATTTCGCAACTTCTGAATTTGTATTTGAGAGGATTCGCATAGTTCAAAGGGAGACATTGTTGTGTGCTCCGCACCTGCGATCGGGGGCGATATACCCCGGTTATCTACAAGCTCCGCCGAAACAGCCTCTAGACGTCCTTTCGCTGACGTCACTGACCACCGCCAGACGTCACCAGACGCCGCGAGACGCCACTGACCACCGCAGCCGCCGTTGGTGAGGGCGTGCGCCCCGAACGCATTCCAGAGAAGGCCGTCCGCAAGCTTCGCCGCGCCCACCCGGGCCCCTCGAACTTTCTGCCACGGAGGGCTCTCAGGCAATGTAACTGGGGGCAAAAATAAACCTTTTGAAGTACTGTCAAAGCGGTGCCGCGCCAAGGCATAAGAAAGGTCCTCAGGGACATCTCTGTAAATCTAACTATAAAATAATTTTGTACTCTTCTCTAGTTGTAAGCTTTCCTTTTAATTTTAATCTTTATTTTTTCTTTTTATTCAATCTTTCCTTTCTTTTATTTTATTAATGTAACTTCCCTGGTACAGCTTTGTCCAGGAATAAACGTTGTCTTTTGCCAGTAATCAAATTGTTTATTTTGAATGCCCTTGAATTAACAATTCCTTCCATCACCTAATTTTTAAATGAGCAAAGGAAATTGTTACAATTGGCTAGTTTTTAAACGAGTAAAGGGAATAGGACCGACTGAGCTATAACCGGGCCGCTAACCGCGCATTTACCGACGATCCCACGTCGCCGGGAGATGAGTGGAGGTGTTACAATGCAAAGAGGGAAGTATTTGTTGAGAGGACATGTGTTTATGAAACATTTTATTTTTGTTGTTTCCCATATAATATTTGAATGAATATATATGCTTACAGATTAATACAGATTGAAATGTTGTAACTGAAGTAACTATTGTTATTTCTGAGTAACAACAAGAGAGTTCCCAATACTACGTAAAAAGGAAATATATTGTCTACTTTACGTAAATATTGCGCTACCGAGTGTCTGTATAGACTGCCTCTCAGAGCCATGCATATATATAAAATTTTATCATGACGGGACGATCTTGGGATAACCTTCGGGTAACATTCGGGTGAAACGTGGCTTTTGAAATGGTAAATTGAAGAGAATAATTAAACAATTAGGTACCAAGAATGAACCCCAGTCAGATGAGATGAAAATTAAACATTTTTAATCGAAAATTTCGTGATTACGTAATTCTGTTTACTTAAGTTCGCAATAATTGTATGAACTTCTTATGTTAAGGTTATGAAGATTAACAGACAAATATTCATGTCTGTAAAAAGGGCTGTCCGCTCGTAAGCGAGAATTATATAAGAGTATAAACTTATTGAGACGTGTTAATTCATTTCATATTAATGCAACAACAAATAACTGAATGATTTAAACCATAGCCCAAAACGAAACTAGAAAACAATTCAACAGTTATATTCCTGCTTACTGACGATTATTCAGAAAAAAAGTCAGAAATTAAAAAGTAAATAAATATGAAAGTGTATACTTAGTAAGTATTAAAGCATAAAAGCAATGCAAATCTCGAATATTTGATGGAACAAATGTGGCAAACATTTTCGTTCGAAACCACTTACTCCTGTCTCTTCAGCCTGAGCGTGTATACCCCTTCCTGGATTTGGAGATGAAATGAGAGCGGAGTCAGGGGAAGTTGCTCAGGGCTTTCCAGGCGGGCAAGTAGCTCGTGCGGGCGCGGTTTGACACGACTTGACGCATGTCTGTCGACACTAAGATGCTCTCTGGAGTGCCGAGGTCAAGCGATGCGTTATCCTGGCTCCCTCTAGTTGACCGAGGAGGGATGGCTGTTCATAAATCGCGTACCTTGTTTCGAGTTTTGAGATTGCACAGGAAGATATTTTGAATAACTTGTATCTTCTGAAGTCTAATCTTAGCAGTAAATCAAAAGCAAGAGGTGTATAGGAGGAGGGGTCCGAATATAGATTTAAGTATAATTATAACTGAATTTATTGGTGACAATTATTTCTATTGATCAAAGGTTTAACACGTTCCCTGTTCCTAAGAAAATATCAAAATATTTCCGCACGTCCAAACGACTTGATAATAATAATAATAATAATAATAATAATAATAATAATAATAATAATAATAATTTTATTGTAATTTTCTCAAAAAGTAAAATATTTTTTCATACGTTCTGGTGTATTTTAAAATTCTATAAGTGTCCTAGCAAGTCCAAATCAAAATCTCTGCAGCCACAAGTCCCGTGGACTTGCATTTTATTTTTTGCTTGAATAATTGTGGAATCTATATGCTGTTTCTAGTTTAATTTTGTATCCATTATTAATCACGAGTATTTAATTTACTTGTTTGGGGCTATGAAGGAACTGTTTCATTATTCAAGGTTAAAGTGTTATGGGAAGTGTATGGTCTAAGGGTAAATATTTTGGCTGTTGTTTTCTTCGAGTTAAATTTTATTTTCCATTTTGCTGCCCAGCTGTCAATTAGATTTAAGTATAAAAGCATTGTGAGTTTAATAGGAGAGAATTGTCTGAAGAGTAAAGAGCAATATCATGTGCAAACTGAGCTTTTGTTTTTTATTGTGATATACCCGTTACATACAGATTGATGAGTTAAGATGAAAGAGCAGATTTTTAGGGCTATCAGGAAGTTATTAGTTGGAGTATGGAATGATGGGAGTTTGGAAACAGAGAATGTTATATTAAAATAGGAACTTAGAATAATAGAGGAGACGTAATGTAGAGTACTAATGCTTTTTAGTTTGAAAAATCAGTACCTAGTGCCGAACTCCGTCAAATGTCTGAGTTATATCAACGGACATATGTATTGAGGGTTGTTTTTGGAATGCAGAATATTTTACAGTATGTTCAGTTAATCTCAGAAGTTGATTCTGGGTTAATATTTCATGCATGCATCTGATTTGTACTTTGGATATGGTGTCACTGGTTTATTCGAGAAATGTTTTAGAGTTTTTAATATATTTTGTTCAGTAATTTAGAGAATTAATTAAGGTAAAAGACATACTGTGCAGTAACTGATTTGGTGAGCAGCATTTTTGTTTGGTTTCTAGATGGTAACGATAATTCAATGTTCCCCTGTAATGCCCACTTCTTAAACAGGAATTGAATGTGTTAGTTATGCACACAATAGCTGAGGAAGACAATTTTTTAGGATTATATTATTTATTTCATGTTAAGAATTTTTGTTTGTAATTGTTCAATTTAATTAGAGAATGGGAAGTAAAATCTTTGATTGAGCCTAAAAGAGTTTTAAAGTTTTAGTTACAATGTTGTAATGTGGTTGAAAAGGAAAAGGATGATGATGAGAATGTTGATGAGAAGTGAATTACTAGTTTTGTGTAGGGAGCGATATTGGATATTTAAATGGTTGATTGATTTAATGTGAAACTGGATGTTCTATTTCTAAAGGGAACTTTTGAATTTTAATTTTGGGATTGAGTTCATCATGATGCAATGAAATTTGGCCCAGTTCAGTTTAGATGTCTTTATTTGAGATGGGAGGTGTTTAGGATAGACTGTTTTGTTGGAGTGTTAAAATAACTAGAATAAAGTCTGAATAAAGTACATGGAGGTGTGGTGAAGAAAAATTGCGTATTCGAATTGATTATTTCAAGGTAAAGGGTTTTTAGTCTGTCAATGAAAAATATGTGGGTTCGGAAGGGGAAGGAATATTAACATTTGTAGTTTTTGAAATATGCGAAATAATTTATCAAGTTGATTATTGCAATGGCGGCCGCAATTTGAATGTTTTACATTTGGGTCACCTGCCACTAATTTGTATTTATTAGCTTCAAATAAATTTGAAAGATTTGATCTAGGAAGTTTAATATTGGATGTTAAGTGGTTATAATATTACAACGGTGATTTTCCAACACGAGGCCAATTGCAACTTTTCCTGGGACAATTGAAATTTAAATTTATGTATGACATTTTTTAAAAGGTTGCGGTAGCATGATCTGAACTTGTGAAAGGGGCGTCATACGTTTGGCTGGTATTGGACAATGAGAGTTAGAGAGTTTTTTAAGTTAATACATGGCATAATTGAGTTGATGATGTTTGTAGGCGATTCATTAGATTTATTGGGTGATAGCTAGTGTATTAATTTAGATGGAGGGTTAGGTAAAGTTTGGCTGAAGTTATTATTTCGAAAAATGAAATTTGTTAATTGCTTATTCCTTGGAAGTGGAGACAAGTTTTGAGTTGACGTATTGGATGAGTCAGCTGTCAGTCTGGGCGAAGTGATTTTTTTTCTTCAGTTTTGATTTCTGACAGTTTCTGGTTAGTTTGCATTAAAGTACGTAACGAAGTGTTAATTCCGTCCGGAAAAACTGTAAGCAAAGTAGTCTGATATCAGTTTATTTTTAAAATCTAAGGATGTTTTGCATACAATGCCCAATTGTTATTCTTCTTTTTTCGGTGGAGACTTGGAGATTACATGTGGAATTGATATGTATAATGTCTTTAATTTGTTCCTTACTGCCGAATTCAGCAATGCGCTACTTGTGTTTGAGAAGTTGAATTATTTTAAAGAGAAGTGGATTGCGTAGCTTGAGATCTTGCATGATTTCTAACACTGAAAAGGACACATAAAGGTTTTTGAGAACTACAGAAAACATTACAATGTTCTGATATTTGTATGGGTGTAATTTTCTTTTAGTATACACAAAAAATTTCATCAATATTCGAGAATCAGATATTGTTCCGGCACTGATTTTAATTTTGTTAGTAATTAAGTCAATATTGAAATGAACTTTATTTTGCTTTTAAGTTCGTTGATGAATGAATTAATGTTAGATACACGCATTAATGGCGTTGTGACTGACAGGAAAGTTTGCGAGGGCTACTCACTGTGAAGATAGTTTATGGTAATGTATTGTTTTGGAGAAAGATTCCGGAAAGTTAAAAGCCTCAAAGATGATTGGCTTTGGGTCTTTTAGGACCTCATAATAGAATAGTTTGTACCAGTAGAATACTCCATAGAAACACTACTTCTCTTGTGATCTTCACCTCTTCAGATCTTGTATCTTCACCTTTTGCGTTGCACTGAAATGAAATCGGGTGATTGATGGGTTGGGGCGGGTAGAAACGACATGTGTGATTTTCGAAGACTTTTGGAAGATGGCCCTGATAAGAGACGTCCATGTCGGCACCGTAGCTCGAGCTTAAAGTTGATGGCACTAAATCAAAGTTGTGATTATTCAGATATTTCAGGGCTATATTCATTATGTGTTGTGTTGAAGTATTTGCGTCAAATCACATAACGTTTGACAGGTGTATTCGAAGCACAATTTCAATTGATTATTAACTTACTACACACTTAATAAATCACAAACATTACATGCTATCGTTTCAGCATCTCAATTTGTCCTACCGTAATCGTCAACATATAACATCATTGCTATTTCTCTTTTCTATGTGTTCTTTAAACCGAAGCCTTTCCGCTTGTCCATTAGACAGTCAACGCCTTGTTCAGGCCCGCCGCCTTCAAGCAGTTCAGCCTCATTTCTAGCGAACCTTTGTGCGGCGAACCTTCCTCTCGGCGGGCGAATCCAAAAGTAGTAGATATCAGCAAAATAATACAAAGGCGTAGTTAGTGATTTCCTGACGCAAACACCAGTTAACTTGTAAGAACTGAGTGCAAAAACAAGAGCTGTCGACAGATGCGTTTTTTCTTCACTCATAAACTCTTTGATAACTATACTTTGGGTTTTTAAAGTGGCCTTTTTTAATAATATAATAATAATATATTTATTTTTGTCACGATTGGAGTCTTTGCCAGGTGGTAGCCAATTAATTACACTGATAATGAAACAACTGATACAAATGAAAATGAAGTGACATTAAATATTTCATAATAAATACAATGAAAACGAACAATGAAGTAATAGTAAATATAATGTATTACCTAGAACCGTGTATACCCCGGCATAGCAAGAAAGCCTCCATTTCACGCGTACACATGTGAAACTCAGACTCTCTGTGCACACACCCAAACACGCACGCACCACGCACAAGTACGTACACACGCACACACACACACGTGCGCCTGTGAAGGTCACGCACGAAAAAGGGTACAACGTCACTGTAGCTCCCACTTTTTCGGCTCCCTTTTGGATTCTGCGTTCCCCCGTCCTTTTTCGTCCGAGACCTTGACAGGCCACCTCAAAGAAATTGAAGTACAGATGGATATTTACCTGCGGTGATTACTGGAAGTCGTGCAGCAAGTTGAGAAAAAAACTTTTTTTTTGCAATGCGAAAATAATGATAGGAGTTCCTTACTGTGAAGTTGAATAATGACAGACTAGATGACATAAACAATGTTTAATGGGATAATAAGTCAATGAATATAAAATTGTTAAAACGTAATGTGGCTAGTGATTTAGACTTGGTTAGTTACATTAACATAAATACACCGTAATATACTTTCAATAAAATTAGTGATAAACAAAATACAAATACAGAATACAAATTACAATGATTGTGAATACGCTTGGTTGCATAATAAATGGAACAAGTGAATCCAAATTAAAGCTACAACCGTTCATACATTTGTGCGCAATGCATTTGTGAAATTTTACATGACATAAAGAATTACTTAAGCAGTTCTTGTCGGTCAATAACATCAAACACGCTCTCTTGTAGCATAGTAATATAATAAATTGCATGAATTCAACATAAATGGAGCACGTAATAAATGTCAATAAAGGTGATGTGGTTACTTCTAAGTAGTGATACAGATTGAGTGGTCAATGATGAATTCTTGAGAGTGTTTATGATACCGACCGTGTTAGCAGGCCAATTACAACTATTGTTGAGTTCCCAGATGCCCGTTATAACATACGAGAGGCATCGCAACACTTGCCAAGTAAATTTGAGCAGTTGTGAACAGGGGCGGATTAATATTTTTGCCGCCTGTAGGCACATCAAATTTGCCGCCCCCTGTTTAAAATTAATGTTACATTTCTAATTGTAGCGTTTCAGTAACAATTCCTCATTAATTTAAACGTTTTAACTTTAAAAGTAACATTATATTTTGCACATTGTTTTAATAAATTAAATAATTTTTTGGGGATTAGCTAATTTTGGATATAAACTGTATCTTCATAGCAAGTAACGTTCAACATTATTAACGTTTCAACACTGAAACGTTAACATTAAAAGGAAACTAAAACATGACAACTAGAATTGCAACATGTTTTCTTTCGTCAACGGGCCTTAGTTTCAGATTCATATACTTCTGAAATCATAAGGTATACTCTAATGAAGTAGACAAATAAATAGCTTGTATTAAATATTAATATATTTTTAAAATAAAAATATGATTTATGCTGTTATAGTTTTTAGAGAACCTAAATTTGTTTTAGAAAATATCAAGAAAATTTTGCGCCTTTGAAAACTTGCCGCCCTTGAAAATTTGCCGCCGTGGGCACGTGCCTACTGTGCCTATGCGTAAATCCACCTCTGGTTGTGAACAAACACACGCTCCCATCCAATGCAAGGCAATGTGGTCTGCAGAAGACGCGCTTGAACGCATCTGGTCTCATGAGCGCTTCTGGTAACGGAGCTATGCAGAGACGTGGGGTCAGGTCGATTGTAAGCAGAAGTGAACTCGGCTGAAGGGGGCACTTGACAGAGAGCACCACGAGGCCGTTGATTTTTTTCCATGTGTATGTGGCGACCATGTGCCCCATGGGTAGCTCACTGGTCAGTGTGCTCGCTTTCCATGTCGCGATCCCGTGTTCGATTCTCGGCCGAGGTGCGTTTTCTTTATAGTTTACGCTTTCCTTGCAATGTCCCAGTATCTGTTGCTGTGTGACGATGAGAAAGCTCACTTTTCAGGTTGCAAAGACCAGAATACGGCGTAGGGATGTCCATGTGCTAACCACATGTACCCCACCCATGGCCGCGAGGTCGGGAGGTCGCTGGTAGGCCTCGGCCTCGTCAAGAGCTGTTGCGCGATGTCCACAACAGTTCTGTGCATTTTATTTTAGTGTTTACTATACATTTTTATACATTGTTGTTTAACCCAGTAATAGAATGTAGTTACAAATTATCGTATTTTTAAAGCGTAACCCTTTGTATAAGTATATCGTACGCTAAGAAAATATGTTTATGAGAAAACAATTCGGTCACAGGTGAAGGATAAGTGGAGAACATCTGGGGAAATGAAGGGGAACTTATTGAACCCGGATTTACAAAAAACTGTTTTACTGTCTCTTAGAACACAGGGCACGTGAAAAATTTAAAACTTGCTCTCAGAACATTTGTGACTGTACAGTAAAGACATGTATTTTCCGCGTTTGTAGCAATTGTTAGATGGGAGTAAAGAAATTCTAGAATAATTTGTATTTGTAATGGGAAAGTTGTGAAATTGGATGAAAGACGATGTGAGGCACACTAGGTCAATGAATATTTATGAATTGGGTTGTGGTCGTGACCTTGCGCTGATTATGCAACCCTCTTAACGCGTGTGCGGAACGGGTAAGGTTCGAATAAAATTATTTATTTAATAGGTAATTATTACAAAGAAATTAGCTCACTTGATCCTATGTGGCTAGGCCGAAGGACTTTAAGCCATTTCAATGCGTATATCCTTTCGCATTCTAATCTTTCGAATTCTGGTATTCACCACAAATGGTCTCTCCATCGCATCGAAGCCGCGAAAAAGAGAACATAAGGTACGACTCAGGAAAAAGGGGGGAAAACCTGACATCAGAAAGCGAGTACATACTAATCTATCCTATGTTTATTTTTACTATTTATTTTCTGGCGCGGACGTCCCGCCGTCTCCTTCCAGTGATTGGCCTCCTCAGCACCTGAAATCAAACAGCGCCACAGAAGATCGTCCGCACCAACGCCTCTGCCCTTACATTTCCGACCCCCCCCCCTTCCCTTCACCCCCTAATGTGTTTATTGCTATGCCAGTTTTATTTTATTTATTTTATTGACCTGTTACTTACCAATTGACTACGACTTATGACTTATTTCTTAACTGTTTACTAACTTAACATAAAATTACTGATTAACTTACTTATTGTTAGCTTATTGACTTATCTATTTCTCTCCAGTCTAGGCTCTGCTCAAGCTAACCGGTGCTGTATTCCCACTCCCTGATTTCAGTTTCCCTAATGGTCCGAACCTTTCCTAAAAATGTTCCTAATTCTTTCATAAATTTAGACCTTTTATCACCTAGAATGTTTTGGGCTAGCGTTACGTTCCTGTTTAGGAAGCAATAATTTACCATTCCCATCCATTTTCTTCTCCATGTTTCGGTTGCACAGCAAATTAAGAGGATGTGGATCCAGTCTTCCCTATCACCGCAAAGCACACAGATGCCATTACCCCTTGAGTCCTTTAGTCTACGCTGCATCCACCCCCAAACCTGAACCAAGCGTATCCCCCTCTTGCGTCCTTTCCGAGAGTATGTACGTAACTTTCGCAACCCCATAACGGACTCGCATGGATTTGAGCTACTAGCGAACGTTTTTCAGCCGTTGCTGCCCAGATCTCTTGCCTTTTAATATCCGCAAATCTATCGGAAATCAGCCGTTCTATCTCACGGGATCCCCTATCTCCCACCATTTCCGGAGAGACGTCTCTGTGCGTTCAAGTAGCCGTTTAATTTTGTACGCCCAGTAGCGATGGTCGCTTCCCTTTTAATTGCACTCTAAAGCACCTATGTATAAGTGTGTCAGCCTGTTCATCTGTCGAATAAAATAAGTAGTTGATTGGGTGTGGAAGTGGATGGCGTTGTGGGTTTGGGTGTTGAGAGAAATGCTTACTCGCTGTATCAAGTTATAATACAGTTAGTTCGAGATAATGAGCGATTAACATTGACAACAAAACAAACAGCGCACGCTCAGTGGCGTTGCGTATGTCAGCCGTCCGGGGCGTTGGAAACTTTCGCCGCCCCCTTGTATACTCACGCAACTTTTCTTGAACGATGGATTGAAGAAATGCGAGTAGGGTGGAAGTATTAGTTACGTAATCAGACACTAGATTTTATGAAGCAATGTCAATCTCTGTAAAATCAGCTATGCCTTCGCAACTTTCTCAATGATTTGCATTATAATTTTATAATATTCTCAGGAGTTCGAGGTATCTCCTGTGATGGATCTTCACCTGCTTCGGTCATTTCTTTAGATTTTTTGGAGAAAATCACGGAAAGAAGTTATCTTCTTCAACATAAAACTGTTTCTATTTCGCGCCAGTGAAGACGTGTTTGGAATGTCATCAGTGCAACCTACGAGCTTTTATCTTAAACTGTTTATTGTGTCAGAGAGGGGGAAGCAAGGTCATCGTTCAAGAAAACTTGCGCGAGTAATATATCAATTTAAAAGACTAAAATATACAGTAATCATAAAAAAAACCTTTCGGCGATAACAATCATTATTATTGTGTATTGTATGAGTTACAAATCAAAAACGTCATGCATGTTTTACAATACAATAATTCATTATACATTCATTTAAAGAATTCTTCACAGAATAAGTAATGAATGATTCTGTGCTCATTTCAATCGGTCTGAATCGTAGGTGAGAGAAAAATATGAAATGAAATGGTTCACATTTTTAAAAGATATGATCAAGTGCCACCCGGGGCGGACTGCCATTGTCGCCCCCACTACGTTATGCCACTGCGTACGCTATTCGCAATATTTGATCCCGCGCATTATTTTGATGTGTGCGACGAGTCGGAAAGTTCCCCAAGTGGTGTAGTGAGTTTGCAGCTGGTAGTTTTGATGTCGTTCTGAACGAGGAAGAAAGAAAACCGTCAATTTCGTCGATACAGTGGTGGATGCAAGGGTGACCAAACTATCGGCGAATTACTTAGGATGATATTTGCATTTTGGTTCCAAAGGTTTTCTGGCTTTTACAGGATCGTGACGAAGAGGTTGCAATATCGGAAGGTGTTCGCAAGGTGAGTCCGGGAATGTTTACGAAAGATCACGAAAGGCAACGAGTTGAATATTCCCGAAAATTTCTTCGCCGTTTTGCAGATAATCGCAGTCTGCCGGTAAAGTTATGACATCTGTGACAATTTGTTTGTGGACTGCATGTCATCTGGGATCACAATAAATGCTGATAGATACTGTGAGAGTTAAAAAGCTCAGACGGAAGGTTCAGAACCGGCGAATACAAATGTTGAGCAAGGGCGTTAGCATTCTCTACGACAATGCGCGTCCCCAAGTCTGCCACCAAACCATCGTTCGCCTGCGACAGTTTTGATGGGACATTATCATACATGTACCCTATAGCCCGGACTTGGCGCACAGTAACTACCACCTGCTTCCTAAGAGGAAAGAATTTTTGGCGGGAATGCACTCCATCAACGATGATGAGGGGAAAGATGAAGTTGAAGGACATGGCGGTGAGCTGGTGTGACATGGGCATAGAAAAACTGGTGCAGCACTTACAAAAATACGTCTGCCAAATGGCAATTATGTAAGAAAAAAAGGTAAATGTTCAATCTTTAAATTGATGTAAAATTGATTCATTGATAGTGTGGAGAAAATGAGTTTTACTTTACTCTAAATACTAACTTAAGAGTGGTAAAGAGAAACAAACATAATGCTGCAGCAGCGGATGTGGCGATTTGCGACAGAAAAACTGGTGTTGAGGTGTTGTGATATGGATGAATATGATAGTGTCTTTAATAATCTTAAAATACTTATATTTTAAACTTATATTTTCCAAGGAAATAACACGAAGAAAAACAGGTGGTGCTAAAACAGTACGTATTTTTTCGTCCGTACTTTCACGCAAAATTACGCGAAAAGTACTCAAATTTTCGAAACATTGTACGTGACCTTTTTCAAAATCTGTCTTTAAGGATCAGATTTCATAGAGGAGAAAATGTCTATCTCGATAGTTGGACTTGTAGGAAAACGTCCAAAAATTTTTGAATTTTTTGCAATTTGGGAAAAATTAGTGTCTTTAACGAAAATAAGACCTGCGTCATTCTGTTAATCGTCCTTCGCACTATCCAACAACAAACTTTAATAAAAAACTAAGGAGCCATTCCTTTGGAAATGTCTAAAATTTTCCAGGGGCTTCATGTAAAGAATCCCCCAAAATTGAAGTATCGGTTTCAAGTTCAAGAATTCGTGACATCAGCCAAATATATTGGGGGGAATATCAATTTTGGAGAATATTGAATGAACGGTTTAGCTACTAGCGTTATTCACAGACGGATGGACAGACACGTTTTGCCGTCATTCGATTTTTCGGTTTCAAGAACACATAAAATATGGATTCTGGCTACATCTCGTGTTAGATAAATTTTTTCCTAAATTTGGCAACTGGATTTATCCACTTTTTGTTATTAGGGCTTTTTTTTCTTCTTTTTTTTCAAAGCAGTACGTAACTTCCTACTGCGAGTAAAGTAAAACAATATGACATGACATCAACATCCGGGCCCTACTCATGAATATTTCCTTCCCCAGCTGGCGCTGATCGGTGCCTTCGGGCGAAGATGCCCGATGCTTGTTGCATTGGCGGCGCTGCTGAGTTGCACCTTGTGCCTTACTGATGTGAGATTCTGTGCCCTGAATGTGAGTGAATCATTTACAATAGTACATTACGAAGCGATGATGTAATGATGGGTGAAACTTGATGTAATGGGCGTTAATACATTCGTCTGCAGCTCGTTTCTCGCTCGTAATCTTCACACGAGTTTATTAATATCCATTACATCAAGTTTCATACGGTACTATTTCTACGATATACTGCAACTTTCATAAGTTAAATTGTTCTCAAAGAATAATTATCAATACTTGCTTTGTAATGAGTATACTTCTTAGACAAAACTACCAAATGATAGGGTATACTTCTGTGATAAGAGTATACTTCTTAGACAGTACTACCAAATCTATTTTCATTACGTCTCGGTTGACGCAGCACGACGTCAATTCCGAAATGGGGACAAGACTACGAACTTTGGCAAACGAAATTCGCCACTAATTCGCAAAATTTGAATCAAGGTTTGCGTCCATTTTCCGTTCAAAACAGCCAGACAATGAGCTATTTGTTGATTGCAATTTATACTTTGACAGACGGATGGACCGACCGACAGACGAACGGACCGCCCGACGGACGGACGTTTCGCCCGACGGACGGACGGACGGACGGACGGACCGACCGACCGACCGACCGACGGACCGACTGTCGGGAGACCTGTCGAGAGCTTAGAGCTTGTCCCGGTTGGGGCGGTGCCCTGCTGGTGTGATACCTGATTGGGAAAACCCCCAGGAGCCGACGGGGCAGAGAGACTTCACTGGCTCACTTGTTTACATTTACTGGTGCGTTAGTTTACATTTGTATTGTATATTTTTTTTAAATGTCTGTAACAAGTAATGCGCCTTAGTTCCCGGGTCAATGACCTCCATCTCGATTAGTTTTCTATAGTAATTGAGTTTCCCTGATCCACTGAGTAAATATTGAGATGGCCGCTTGTATTGCTTATAGGCATAAAAGAAAGGCTGTTCACATTCTGTTGAGATCTTTTGTAATTTCTAGTAGTGGTAGGAGTAGAACCGGGGGCAGGGGTTATAATTTGCTTAGCAATACAAAAAATCAAATCTGCAGTTATTTCACAAATGCAAATAAGGTTGCCATTTTTGATTGTTTTCCATTGAACTATTTATGGATAATACAAATGGATTCCGGCAGATGTCCTGCTCTCTCTTTCTCTATCTCTTTCTCTCGCTCGCTCTCTCTTTATCTCGCTCTCTCTTTCTCTCTCTTTCTGTGTGTGTGTGTCTTTATCCGTCTCTGTCTCTTTTTCTCCGTCTCTCTGTCTCTTTGTCTCTGTCTTTCTCAGTCTGTCTCTCTATGCAACTCCGTCTCACTGTCTTTCTCTGTCTCTCTATCTCCCTTTCTTTTTCCGTCTCTCGGTCAGTCCTTTCTCTCTCTGTTTCTTCCTGTCTCTTTCTCGCCCTCGGTCCGCGACACATAGCAACACCCAGCAACACTGAATGTCAGGTGGAGCTTCAATATCCATTTCTATTTATAGAGATTTCTGGAGCCCAAGAAAATGTGCCCAAGGGTACTACTTCGCAAACGTCACATACATCTTTGCACATACATATTTATACAGTTTTTACTGCTCTTTAGCTAAAATGATATCAAAAGTGAGACCGTACCGAAGTGCGAGTATATTTAACAAAGTTAGAATGCCGGCATGCCGTCTTCCAAGTGACCTGGCGGTTCGGCAAAACACTCGTTAGGAGTATATTTATAGAGCCCTCCTTCCCCAGTAGGCCTATGGCTCTAAAGATGAATCAAACTAAAGAAGAGAAAAAAAGAACAAAAATTCTTTCAACATCCAAAGTTTCACCACATGTATATTGAATACTGTTACACTAGATCAAAGATATATAAGAATGAAAGTATAAGTTTGAGAAAAAAATTGATAGCCCCAAGAAATTTTAAAAAATAATTACTGCAGTAATATATATATACCACACCACACCACACACCACACCACAACACACACCACACCACACACCACACCACACCACACACCACACCACACCACACCACACCACACACCACACCACACCACACCACACCACATCACACCACACCACACCACACCACACCACACCACACCACACCACACCACACCACACCACACCACACACCACACCACACCACACCACACACCACACCACACACCACACACCACACCACCACACACCACACCACACCACACCACACCACACCACACCACACCACACCACACCACACCACACCACACCACACACCACACCACACCACACACCACACCACACACCACACCACACACCACACCACCACACACCACACCACACACCACACCACCACACACCACACCACACACCACACCACACCACACCACACCACACACCACACCACACCACACCACATCACACCACACCACACCACACCACACCACACCACACCACACCACACCACACCACACCACACCACACCACACCACACACCACACCACACACCACACACCACACCACCACACACCACACCACACCACACCACACCACACCACACCACACCACACCACACCACACCACACCACACCACACACCACACCACACCACACACCACACCACACACCACACCACACACCACACCACCACACACCACACCACACACCACACCACCACACACCACACCACACACCACACCACACCACACCACACCACACACCACACCACACCACACCACACCACACCACACACCACACCACACCACACCACACCACACCACACCACACCACACCACACCACACCCCACACCACACCACACCACACCCCACACCACACCACACCACACCACACCCCACACCACACCACACCACACCACACACCACACCACACCACACCACACCACACCACACCACACCCATATATATAAAAGAAATGTATTTTGTTGGTCACAGGAAATAAATACAAACAATGACAAGTAGATTGGTAGACCCTGCAAATCAACACAAACATTGTTAATTATACAAATATTATAACTATCAAGTTGCAGCCTTCAAATAAATACGATAGAAGTGTAAATATAAAAATTATAATTAGAGTTGCACCCTTCTAAGAAAAAGATAGAACTGTAAATAGAAATATTATAGTTAAAGAGTTGCACGCTTGTTAAATGTATATGACGGACCTGTAAATAGAAATAATATAGTTACTGTTAAAGCCTTGAATGATGATCTCCGAACAGTATATCGAAATGTCATAATTCAAAATTTGCAGCTATCTGTGAATATGATAGAACTGTAAACAGAAATATTATGAATATAGTCCTGCAGGCTTGATGAATATAATGAAACTGTAAATAGAAACTACATAATTAAAACGTGGCAGCTGTCAATGAATATGATGGAGCTATAAATGGAAATATTTTAATTAAAGTGTTGCAGTCATTTATGATACTGTTGGAACATTAAATAAAAATGTCATAATTAAAAACTGCAAACTTGGATAAATATGATAGAGCAGTAAATAGAAATATTTAATTAGGTGTTGCAGCCTTGGTTTGATTATGATATAGCTGTAAACAGATATCTTTTAAATAAAGTGTTGCAGCCATTTATGAATTAGTGGGGGCAGTACTAGATATATAATAATTAAAGTGTTGCATCCTACCATCAATATGTTCGAGTTGCAAATAGAAATATTATAATTAAAGTGTTGTAGCCTAAAATGAATATGTTAGAACTGTAAATAGAAATGTTACAATTATAGCATACACAGCCTTGGATAAATATTATGGAGCTGTGAATAAAAGGAATATAATTATATTGTAACAGCTTTTGATAAATCTAATAGAGCTGTAAATTGAAATATATTAATTAAAGTATCGCAGCTTTGGATGAATATGATGGTGTAGTAAATAGAAATATTTAATTAAAATGTTGTGTCCTTCAATGACTGCGATAGAGCTGTAAATAGGTACATTTTAATTAAGGTATTGCCGCCTTGGATGAATATGATAAAGCTATGAAGACAAGAAGTTTAATTATATTGTTACAGCTATCGATGAATATGATAAAGCTGTAAATAGAAATATATTATTTAAAGTGTTGAATGAATAAGATGGTGCTGTAATAGAAATATTTAATTAAACTGTTGAACTCTTTGATGATTGTGTTGGAGCTGTATAAAGGATTTATATAATTAAAGCATAGCAGCCTTCGCTGAACATGATAAAGCTGTGAATAGAAGTAGTATAATTATATTTTTACAGCTTTTGATGAATATGATGGAGCTGTAAATAGAAATATATTAATTAAAGTGTTGCAACCTTGGATGAATATATTGGTTCTGTAATAGAAATATTTAATTAGAGTAGTGCACCCTTTTAGATAATGGTGTTGGAGCTGTAAAAAGGAATATTATAATTAAAGAAAAGCAGCCTATGATAAACATGATGGAGCTGTGAATAGAAGTAGTATAATTATATTGTTACAGCTTTTAATGAATATGACGGAGCTGTAAATAGAAATATATTAATTAAAGTGTTGCAGCCTTGGATGAATATATGGTGCTGTAATAGAAATATTTAATTAAAGTGTTGCAGCCGTTGAGGATTGTGTTGGAGCTGGAAAAAAAATATTAAAATTAAAGCCAAGCAGTCATCGATAAAACTAAAGGAGCTGTGAATAGAAGCAATATAACTATATTGTTACAGCTTTCGATGTATATGATGGAGCTGTAAATAGAAATATATTAATTAAAGTGTTGCAGCCTTGGATAAATATGATGGTGCTGAAATAGAAATATTTATTTAAAGTGTTGCAGCCTTCAATAATTATGTTGGAGCTGTAAATAAATATATTTTAATTACAGTGTGTCAGCCTTGGATGTCTATGATGAAGCTGTAATTAGATATATTTTAATTAATGCGTAGCAGCCTTGGTTGTTTATGATGAAGCTGTAATTAGATATATTTTAATTAATGGGAAGCAGCCATGGATGAATAGGATAGAGCTGTAATAGAAATAATTAATTAAAATGTTGCACCCTTTGAGGATTGTGTTGGAGCTGTAAAAATAATATTAAAATTAAAGCAAAGCAGCCATCGATGAACATGAAGGAGCTGTGAATAGAAGCAAAATAATTATATATTTTCAGCTTTTGATGTATATGATGGAGCTGTAAATAGAAATATATTAATTAAGTGTTGCAGCCTTGGATGAATATGATGGTGCTGTAATAGAAATATTTAATTAAAGTGTTGCAGCTTCCGATGATTATGTTGGTCTGTAAAAAAATATTAAATTTAAAGCAAAACAGCCATCGATGAAATTGAAGGAGCTGTGAATAGAAGCAATATAATTATATTGTTACAGCTTTCGATGTATATGTTGGAGCTGTAAATAGGAATATATTAATTAAAGTCTTGCAGCCTTGGATGAATATGATGGTGCTGTAATAGAAATATTTAATTAAAGTGTTGCAGCCTCCGATGATTATGTTGGTGCTGTAAAAAAATATTAAATTTAAAGCAATGCAGCCATCGATGAACATGAAGGAGCTGTGAATAGAAGCAATATAATTATATTGTTACAGCTTTCTATGTATATGATAGAATTGTAAATAGATATATATTAATTAAAGTGTTGCACCCTTTGAGGATTGTGTTGGAGCTGTAAAAAAATATTAAAATTGATGCAAAGCAGCCTTGGATGAACATGAAGGAGCTGTGAATAGAAGCAATATAATTATATATTTACAGCTTTCGATGTATATGATGGAGCTGTAAATAGAAATATGTTAATTAAAGTGTTGCAGCCTTGGATGAATATGATGCTGTAATAGAAATATTTAATTAGTGTTGCAGCCTTCGATGATTATGTTGGAGCTGTAAATAAATATATATTTTAATTCCAGTTTTACAGCCTTGGATGTCTATGATGAGGCTGTAATTAGATTTATTTTAATTAATGTGTAGCAGCTTTCGATGTATATGATGGAGCTGTAATAGAAATATTTAATTAAAGTGTTGCAGCCTTTGAGGATTGTGCCGGAGCTGTAAAAATAGTATTAAAATTAAAGCAAAGCAGCCATCGATGAACATGAAGGAGCTGTGAATAGAAGCAATATAATTATATTGTTACAGCTTTCTAAGTATATGATGGAGCTGTAAATGGAAATATATTAATTAAAATGTTGCAGCCTTGGATGAATATGATGGAGCTGTAATAGATATATTTAATTAAAGTGTTGCACACTTTGATGATTGTGTTGGAGCTGTAAAAAAATATTAAAATTAAAGCAATGCAGCCATCGGTGAACATGAACAAGCTGTGAATAGAAGCAATATATTTATATTGTTTCAGCTTTCTATGTATATGATGGAGCTGAAAATAGAAATATATTAATTAAAGTGTTGCAGCCTTGGATGAATATGATGGAGCTATAATAGAAATATTTAATTAAACTGTTGCAGCTCTTGATGATTATTTTGGATCTGTAAAAAAAATATTAAAATTAAAGCAAAGCAGCCATCGATGAACATGAAGGAGCTGTGAATAGAAGCAAAATAATTATATATTTTCAGCTTTCGATGTATATGATGGAGCTGTAAATAGAAATATATTAATTAAGTGTTGCAGCCTTGGATGAATATGATGGTGCTGTAATAGAAATATTTAATTAAAGTGTTGCAGCCTCCGATGATTATGTTGGTGCTGTAAAAAAATATTAAATTTAAAGCAAAGCAGCCATCGATGAAATTGAAGGAGCTGTGAATAGAAGCAATATAATTATATTGTTACAGCTTTTGATGTATATGTTGGAGCTGTAAGTAGGAATATATTAATTAAAGTGTTGCAGCCTTGGATGAAAATGATGGTGCTGTAATAGAAATATTGAATTAAAGTGTTGCAGTCTTCGATGATTATGTTGGAGCTGTAAATAAATATATTTTAATTACAGTGTGTCAGCCTTGGATGTCTATGATAAAGCTGTAAATAGATATATTTTAATTAATGCGTAGCAGCCTTGGATGAAAATGATGGAGCTGTAATAGAAATAGTTAATTAAAGTGTTGCAGCCATTGATGATTGTGTCGGGGCTGTAAAAAAAATATTAAAATTGAAGCAAAGCAGGCATCGATGAAAATGAAGGAGCTGTGAATAGAAGCAATACTATTATATTGTTATGGCTTTCGATGTATATGATGGCGCTGTAAATAAAAATATCTTAATTAATGTGTTGCAGCCTTGGATGAATATGATGGTGCTGTAATAGAAATATTTAATTAAAATGTTGCAGCCTTCGATGATTATGTTGGAGCTGTAAATAAATATATTTTAATTACAGTGTTACAGCCTTGGATGTGTATGATGAAGCTGTAATTAGATATATTTTAATTAATGCGTAGCAGCCTTGGATGAAAATGATGGAGCTGTAATAGAAATAGTTAATTAAAGTGTTGCAGCCATTGAGGATTGTGTCAGGACTGTAAAAAAACTATTAAAATTGAAGCAAAGCAGCCATCGATGAACATGAAGGAGCTGTGAATAGAAGCAATATAATTATATTGTTACAGCTTTCTATGTATATGATAGAGCTTTAAATAGATATATATTAATTAAAGTGTTGCACCCTTTGAGGATTGTGTTGGAGCTGTAAAAAAAATATTAAAATTGATGCAACGCAGCCTTGGATGAAAATGAAGGGGCTGTGAATAGAAGCAATATAATGAAATTTTTACAGCTTTTGATGTATATGTTTGAGCTGTAAATAGAAATATGTTAATTAAAGTGTTGCAGCCTTGGATGAATATGATGATGCTGTAATAGAAATATTTAATTAGTGTTGCAGCCTTTGATGATTATGTTGGAGCTGTAAATAAATATATATTTTAATTCCAGTTTTACAGCCTTGGATGTCTATAATGAGGCTGTAATTAGATTTATTTTAATTAATGTGTGGCAGCTTTCGATGTATATGATAGAGCTGTAATAGAAATATTTAATTAAAGTGTTGCACCCTTTGAGGATTGTGTCGGAGCTGTAAAAATAATATTAAAATTAAAGCAAAGCCGCTATCCATGAACATGAAGGAGCTGTGAATAGAAGCAATATAATTATATTGTTACAGCTTTCTAAGTATATGATGGAGCTGTAAATGGAAATATATTAATTAAAATGTTGCAGCCTTGGATGAATATGATGGAGCTGTAATAGAAATATTTAATTAAAGTGTTGCACACTTTGATGATTGTGTTGGAGCTGTAAAAAAATATTAAAATTAAAGCAATGCAGCCATCGATGAACATGAACAATCCGTGAATAGATGCAATATATTTATATTGTTTCAGCTTTCTATGTATATGATGGAGCTGAAAATAGGAATATATTAATTAAAGTGTTGCAGCCTTGGATGAATATGATGGAGCTGTAATAGAAATATTTAATTAAACTGTTGCAGCCCTCGATGATTATGTTGGAGCTGTAAAAAAAATATTAAAATTAAAGCAAAGCAGCCATCGATTAACATGAAGGAGCTGTGAATAGAAGCAATATAATTATATTGTTACACCTTTCTATGTATATGATAGAGCTGTAAATAGAAATATATTAATTAAAGTGTTGCAGCCTTGGATGAATATAATGATGCTGTAATAGAAATATTTAATTAAAGTGTTGCAGCCTTCGATGATTATGTTGGAGCTGTCAATAAATATATTTTAATTACAGTGTTACAGCCTTGGATGTCTATGATGAAGCTGTAATTAGATATATTTTAATTAATGCGTAGCAGCTTTGGATGAATATGATGGAGCTGTAATAGAAATAATTAATTAAAGTGTTGCACCCTTTGAGGATTGTGTTGGAGCTGTAAAAAAAAATATTAAAATTAAAGCAAAGCAGCCATCGATGAATATGAAGGATCTGTGAAGAGAAGCAATATAATTATATTGTTACAGCTTTCGATGTATATGTTGGAGCTGTAAATAGGAATATATTAATTAAAGTGTTGCAGCCTTGGATGAAAATGATGGTGCTGTAATAGAAATATTTAATTAAAGTGTTTCAGCCTTCGATGATTATGTTGGAGCTGTAAATGAAGATATATTAATTACAGTGTTACAGCCTTGGTTGTTTATGATGAAGCTATAATTAGATATATTTTAATTAATGGGAAGCAGCCATGGATGAATAGGATGGAGCTGTAATAGAAATATTTAATTAAAGTGTTGCACCCTTTGAGGATTGTGTTGGAGCTGTAAAAATAATATTAAAATTAAAGCAAAGCAGCCATATATGAACATGAAGGAGCTGTGAATAGGAGCAAAATAATTATATATTTTCAGCTTTCGATGTATATGATGGAGCTGTAAATAGAAATATATTAATTAAGTGTTGCAGCCTTGGATGAATATGGTGGTGCTGTAATATAAATATATAAATAAAATTTTTAGCTTGAGATGAAATTGCTGGAAATTTTTTAGAAATATGATAAATTAAATGTAGCAACCTTCGATGAGTGTTATGAAACTAAATGAATTAGAAATAATATAGTTAAAGTGTGTTAGTCTTCGATGAATATGTTGTGACTGGAATTAGAATAGTGATAATTAAAAACTTGCAGCCTTACATGAAAATGGTTGAACTGCAATTAGAATAGATATAGTTAAAAATTTGCTGCCTTCAGTGAATATGCTTGATTTGTGATTGGAATAGTTCTATTACAAAAGTGACAGCGTTCGATGGATATTCTGCATCTGTAATTAGGAATTTTTTAATTGAAGAGTGTCAGCCTTCTTTGAATATGATGGAACTTCAAATAGGAATATTGTAAAAAATAAAAAAAAATATTGGCAGCCTTTAATGAATATATTTGAACTGTAAATTGAAATATTATATTTAAAGATAGGCAGCCTTCGAAGAATATGATGGAACTGTAATTAGAAATGTTTTAAATCAATAGTTGCAGCCTTTGATGAGTATGATTGAACTCTAATTTGAAGTATTATAATTGATGAGTGGCAACCTTTGATGGATATGAGAGAATTGTAAGTAGATCAAAGGTGTACTGTTAGTCAGTAGAAATGAAAACAAATAAGGACAAGGAAATTACTAGAACCTGCAAAATGATGAAAAAATAAGTTACATTATACAAATAATATAATAACAGAGTTGCAGCCTGGGATGTATACAATAAAACTGTAAATACAAGAACGGACTATCATTAGTAACATGAACTAAAAATATACACACTTAATTTCTGAAAACACATAGAAAATACTTAATAAAATATTAAAAAACTTAATTGTCGGTTTCTGTGGCGGCGTTGGCGGTGGCTTTGGCGTGGTCGGTGGCGTGGGCGGAGGCGTGGGCGGTGGCGTGGGTGGTGGCGGCGACTGTTGTGGAGGCGGCGTGGGTGGGGAACAAATATGATTCAATAATACGAATGTGAGTACATATTTTGGAAAGAAATCCAAGAAACAGAGAGCTTTAAATTTCTGTCAATGTCTTCTCCATAATGCATGAAGAATTTGAAGTTTCTTTTACCTTAATTACAATAACTAATATTATTTTAATACTATTACTAATATTATTTTAATACTATAACTAATATTACTTTGATTACTATACTACTAATTACTTCTTCTTCTTTAATGGATCATTGATAATTATTTTTTACCACAATTTCAGTTTCATAATGAGGTATTAAAGATAATTCAGATTAGAAGTGGAGATAGGGTAATATTTTGAGCGTTGAGGTCTTTTTAAAATGATAAGGCCCTCAAATATGGAGTAAGGCAGCAACGTCTTGAGACCCAAAAGGTGATAGTCATTAAGTGCGCCAAGCACATGATCCGTCACGTCTTCTGAGCCGATCATTAGCACCACCGAGGATACGAACTACCTAGAACAAAATGATTTCGAGGAAGATGTAGGATTGCTTTGCTTACGAGAGTATTAAGCACTCAGAGTGAAAAGAAAGAGACAATAATTATAAATAATCACTGCTTGATTACCTTTTCTGAGAAATGTGCTCATAGGCCGATATGTTTTGAAATGTTTAGTTATAGATGTATGGATTATGATTTAATGTATATTTATTTTATTATCCTTGTAGTAACTTGTGAGGATATTAGAATTTTATTGAATTTCCTGTAAACCTGTGAACATTAACATGTGAATTAATATCATTGTTTAACAAGAGATTTGATAAATTTAATTTTTGGAGATGAAAACAGTACATTTCGAGAACATTGCAATGGTAGGTAATGCATTTTAGTTAGAATGTTTGAAACGGGTGTAATTTTTATTTGAATAATGTTTTTACGTACATTTTGTTATTTATTATTGTTAGGTTCATTTTCATGTATTAAAAATATGAATGGCCTTGCATGGGATACATGACAACAACCTTTCTTCTCTTAGATAGATGTTAGATAATGCTAACAATAGAGATGTTTACGATGTTATTTATTCAGAACTCTCTTTGAACTGTGGGGTTTGGCCTTTTATCCTGTTAGTTCCATCCTTTTGCCCATCTCCTGATTTCGTTCTCTAGTCGTCAGCAATAAATGGTCTCACCTTCTTAGTAGTCCATTGTGACGAAAGTTGGGGAGTGCTATATTGCACATTCATGTTTAGGCGTTCCATTTTCTCTGCATACGGTGGTCGATTGCTGTGATATGCTTCATGATTTGTAATTCTTTTGCCACTTTTCGGTAACGTTTTATGGCCTTTCTTTTAACATTCCTTCTTCCTAATAAAGAAATAAGAATATTAGAATCTTGCATTATATTGCAATATGATTAAAGGGCAAAATGCTTACTTTTGGATACGCAGTTGATGAGATCTTCAGTTAAAATGAAGGCAAGACTTCTTTCTTGAACTTATATTCTACCCTCCCCATTTCGCAATAATTGCCAGTGTGTGCCCAGTGTGTGTTTTGCTCGTTGTGTCCGTTACATTCTTTACAGCAAGGAACTGTCAATCTACTGTATTTTTCATTCATTTCAATGAAATACTATAATTTGATTGAGTTAATTGACAATTCCTTGCTATTGTTGCGGCACCCTAAGGTGCCAGACCTGCAAGAAAGATCCTGAAAAAGAATCCTACCTAACAGGGGCAACGCGAAGAAACAAAGCAATGGTGCAAAACATACAATAAATAAAGACACTCAAAAGCATAAGAATGTAACAGACACAACGACGATGCGTGTTTGTGCACACTGAGTGGGGTGGAGTGACTGCCCTACGGAGAGCTAAGCCCACCCAACCTCCGCGAACCGACTTTGGTGCTTCGGGTGAAGGCGTCTTCCCTGTGACACCGTAGGACAGTCGGGAGGGCGTGGTGGCCGCCAACACATACGCAGCGTGTAAGCCCGCAGCGCACGCACGTACGTCTGCGAGGGGCACCGCCTTCGAAGGAACAAAGCAGGCCATTGGCATTGGTGCGTAATTACTGAAAATGATATGGGCGTTCGGATGCTTAAGATGTGTCAACCGCATACTTGTTCCAATCGAAGTAAAAGGTCCGGCACCCCACTCAGTCATTACTCACCGCGCCCCTCTCTCTCCAATGAAACACCGACACCAGTTTCCCACCGTTTGGAGTACAGCGACGATCTGAAAAATTGAGAGAAAGTGTGATTAAAAAGATGTGAAAATGCAGGACGCCTCCGTGTTGCATTTCAATATGAAAATGTTTTATTAGTGCTTTGATAATTGATAATAAAAACAAATTATACCTTATACGATCGCTCAGTTCGTCCATTTTTGGGCATGCAAAGCTAAATGAAATATCAATTGAAATTGTTTTAATTTTTGTTTCATTACATACAAATATTTAATTGTCAACTTTTCGAATACTTTAAGTTGAAACAATTCATGCAAATTCTGAAAAGGAAGTGCAGTAATTGACGGTGTATCACTAGTATGGACGTAGGTGCTTTGAAATCGTAATAAAAAAAAATAAAAAAAAAAGGAATTCTATTCAGATTAACTGAGAGGGAACCGAATAAGAATTGTCAGTCACTTTGTCAAGAGAGAAATCGAATGAACCGATCACCGTTGTTCTTATTACACCTCACCCAAACGTAATTTAATTGCGTAAATTTTACGTATATTTTGTTATTTACTGTTGTGAGGTTTATTTTCATGTTTTAGAAATATGAATGCGCTTACATGGGATACACGACAACAACTTTTCTTCTCTTAGATAGATGTTAGATAGTGCTAATAATAGAGATGTTTACGATGTTACTTATTCCGAACTCTCTTTGAACTGTGGGGTTTGGCCTTTTATCCCGTTAATTTCATCCCTTTGTCCATGTCCTGATTTTGTTCTCTATATGAAGTTACATAAATGTAACTTGAAATTAACTTCTCCCCGTAGCACGTCATACAAAGCTTTAACTGTTTTTAACGTAAATGAATGAATGAATAAATAAATAAATAAATAAATAAATAAATAAATAAATAAATAAATAAATAAATAAATAAATAAATAAATAAATAAATAGTCGTCAGTAATAAATGGTCTCACCTTCTTAGTAGTCCATTGTGACGAAAGTTGGGGAGTGCTATATCGCACATTCATGTTTAGGCGTTCCTTTTTCTCTGCATACGGTGGTCGATTGCTGTGATATGGTTCATGATTTTTAATTCTTTTGCCACTTTTCGGTAACGTTTTATGGCCTTTCTTTTAACATTCCTTCTTCCTAATAAAGAAATAAGAATATTAGAATCTTGCATTACATTGCAATATGATTAAAAGGCAAAATGCTTACTTTTGGACGCGCAGTTGATGAGATCTTCAGTTGAAATGAAGGCAAAACTTCTTTCTTGAACTTATATTCTACCCTCCCCATTTCGCAATAATTGCCAGTGTGTGCCCAGTGTGTGTTTTGCTCGTTGTGTCCGTTACATTCTTTACAGCAAGGAACTGTCAATCTACTGTATTTTTCATTCATTTCAATGAAATACTATAATTTGATTGAGTTAATTGACAATTCCTTGCTATTGTTGCGGCACCCTAAGGTGCCAGACCTGCAAGAAAGATCCTGAAAAAGAATCCTACCTAAAAGGGGCAACGCGAAGAAACAAAGTAATGGAGCAAAACATACAATAAAGACACTCAAAAGCATAAGAATGTAACAGACACAACGACGATGCGCGTTTCTGCACACTGAGTGGGGTAGTGTGACTGCCCTACGGAGAGCTAAGCCCACCCAACCTCCGCGAACCGACTTTGGTGCTTCGGGTGAATGCGTCTTCCCTGTGACACCGTAGGGCAGTCGGGAGGGCGCGATGGCCGCCAACACATACGCAGCGCGTAGGCCCGCAGCCTACGCACGTACGTCTGCGAGGGGCACCGCCTTCGATGGAACAAAGCAGGCCATTGGCATTGGTGCGTAATTACTGAAAATGATATGGGCGTTCGGATGCTTAAGATGTGTCAACCGCATACTTGTTCCAATCGAAGTAAAAGGTCCGGCACCCCACTCAGTCATTACTCACCGCACCCGTCACTCTTCAATAATACACCGACACCGGTTTCCCATCTTTTGAAGTACAGCGACGATCTGGAAAAAAGGAGAAAAAGTATGAAAGTTTAAAAAAGTTTAAAAAGATGTGATTATGCGGGACGCCTCTAGCTTATATTTCAATATAAGAATGGTTTATGAGTGCTTTGATATTTGTTAGAAAAAAATATAATACCTAATACAATCACCCGGTTCGTTCACTTTCGTTCGTACAAAGTGGGATGAAAAATCATTAATTATCATTGTTTTAATTTTTGTTTCTTTACATTAATGCAATTAACATAGTACACAGAGTGAACAAAACTGTAATTCTTTAAAATGTATCCATACCAGTTCCTAATTGGCATTATATTGTTTATGTTTACATGGATATATGTTTTCAAGTCGTCCCTCTATAAAATTTGATTATTTTAATACATAAGTATACAGCAGGCAGAAAATTTTTGTTTGAATACAAGCTCACTAGCTTTCTGTGCCCCACTAACAAATATATGTGCGAGGGACGACCCAAGGCCATTTCTCCCCTTCTGCCCGTCGCGAGGCCCCAAGGCCACCGCTTCTCGAGGGGAGCAACGGGACACGCCGAAGCGCCGCGACCGGCGCGTCGCGCAAACGCACAGATGCTCAAACTGAAGAAGCAGCACTGGCAGCGACAGATTGTCAGCTGTTTCAAAACGCAAAAGCGGCTGCAATGTAAGCAACCCTCCAGGCGTGGAAGAGTATGTGGCTGCCGATCCGAGAGAAAGTTCTTGAGAGTCAGGAGAATTTAATAGAAATACATTGCATAGCAACCATTCTTATTTAGGATGTTTTTACTATGGAATTAGATAGTTTTAGAAGCGGTGTAGGATGTTGATTTTTTTTCATCATTAGAATAAAGAGTTATATCGATGCTTTTTATTGAAGCTAAGTGCTATTTCGGTTCCATTTCTAGGAGGTATTATATTATGAAGGTCAGTGAAAAAGCGCGCCGGCTGAGTGGGGTAGCTGGCTGCCCAGTTGAATGTTCGGTCTCACTGAAAGCCAGCCGCCCCAAGTTTACATTGTATTGTGATTCCAAATGCGTCAGAAAGAGCTTTTTGCCTAAAAAAGGAAGTTTGACGAAATTACGTTGGATAATTCCAATCTGGCAAGTTCAACTGCATACTTTGCAAGTGGTTATGCATATTTTTCTGTTTTTCCTATAGCAGTGCACGTACTGATTCAAAAGAAAATTTTCTCATAACTGGCTCCCGATTTTTCTTTAATGTATTATCTCTAATAGAGCAAAGTTTATAAAATAGGCGCAAGACATGTTTTCATTGAACTGTCTGAATTTACGAAAATTGCAAAAGTTATCAAAAATGCGAGAAATAATGTTCTGTTGTAGAACCAATAGTTTTAATAATCCGATCGAAACAGTAAAAGAAATCCAGAGATTTTCCTTATGCTATGTAAAACGAGCAGCAAACAAAATACATCACTTGAATAAAATGGCGTCTGCTACGAACGTAACGGTTTTGTGAGTGGGTGTAGGAGTGAAACCATTGCTTTCGCTCCACCAGACGTTTTTAATTGGTACCACTAACAGGGATTTTCAAAAATAAAGTACCTTTTCACTCGTTAGCATACAGTTAGATGGAGAAACATGCATGGTACGTACTATAAATGCGTGCAGATCGCAAGGTTGTTAACAAAAGTTGAAACTGCCAGGGTGTTAAAATAATTGAACGTCGATGATTTGTACATTTGGATTAATTCATGTTCGTGTTTATGAATACAGTCGATATAGAATCATACATTTTTGAGAGAGGAAATGAAGTCTGCAATTCACGAGGGGAAAATATTTTAATAATTCGGACACTCAATATCACAATATCATATAGAATGGTCAAATTTTGAAATTACCAACCTGGAGCAGATGTCTCGGTGAGAATTGTTGAAGAAATATATTTTCTGCTAGTCAGTAAAAGCAATTTCTTCACACAAGTATACAATAAACAAAATGATGGCACCAAAAATATCAGAATAAGCGGTCTAAAACGTATTTTTATAAAGTTCAGCAAGACAACGAATGAAACACGTCCGACCGCGCATTTGACCTGCCGCGAACTGCGCGGAGGGTGTCGAATGGCGGCAGAAGACCCGCGCCTTGGCCCGCGCAATTGGTCGAATTCAATTGTCGAAATTGAAGACCGTTATAAAAGTATTTCAAAATTCTCGAAATTTTCAGTGGTGGTCTTGTGTGTGCTTTTTGCTAAGTATGTATGATATTAACTCGGATTTAAAATATTGAGAGGAAAATTTGCCTCCATTTTTCGAAATCCAATAAAATTTCACATTGACTCATCTTCATCCGCCCGCACAAAATAGATTACGTCATAATAGGAACTGAAGGGTTCAGACGTATGTGCTATCAGAAATGTTTGATAAAAGCAAGATATGAAGATAATATAATTTGTAATATCTAATATAATCACCACAATGATTATTATATTTTATTCTAGTATTGTGGTGCTGGCATTCCATATGACCTTGAAATAGAAAGACACTAGTGCTTTACTCTATGGCGAGGAAAAACGGATTTCAAAATTTATTTTTTTATTACTTTGGATGAATTCGATGCGGTATAGAACCATCTGAAGAGAAGCCTTGAATTGTATAAATATAATACGAAGTAAATTTTGTTATAAGAAATAGAAAAAGATGGAAACACAAAAAATTGAAAATATATTGTGAACATCTTGTAAGCATATGAATGTTAACTAAGAGAATCATTGTACTTATAACATGGCAATATAATACGGTTAATAGTATAATCTACGACAGTTTTGCCTTTTCTTGAAAGTACCCATTGTAAATTATGGAGGAGAATTGCGATTTTGTGAAACTGGCATTGTGAAGTCATGTATTTGAGAAAATGTATGAAAGTATGAACATATAATATGTTTGTTTTTTGGAGTGATGCACAATTTCAAATAATGCAATGCAATGAAGTAAACATTTCAACAATAATTGTTGTACAAATGTATCACAATATTGTAATTTGTAGAAAATAATTTTCGTTTGACAGAAGTTGAGAACATTTTTTGCAATGTGCCATGGTGCATATAAATACCTTCCTCGATTTATTTATGTGAAGAATATTTCTGCAGTTGATATTTCTCTGATAATTATTAGTCTTACAGATTGTATTATTGTGTTGTGATGTACGGGCAATGTGAAGTGATTATATTTCGGTAATATTTATTAATCATTAAATGAATTCAATGTCTATTTTTGAAACGCAGTCATGGATTTTATGTTTATACAACGAGTTAGTAGATTATAAGTTAATTTTCTCATGGAATGCTGTATGACGCTTCTATTCTTGTGTCCATGTCTTTACTCGAAGCATCGGTAGGCTGCGAACAGGACACGAGATGTGACTGCAAATTGCAGTCGGTAGCACCGAAGTTGTAGTGTTGGTAAACTTGCATCCTGAAACACAAAGCGCAGATTTTCTCGTACTAATTTCGTATTCTCTTGATTCTAGGTTAGAATTACAGTTTTGCCCGCACCCTCTTCCCAACTACTATTTATCGGCGCCGAAAAGGCCTAGCAGGGCCTCTTTGCAGTATGTTCTCTTATTTTGGAAACGTTCCCGGTGAAGAGAACATGTGTCTCGCTTCTGTACCCTTCAATTGGCTAATGATATCTCTTAACCTCACGTCATTGCTTGTATCAATGTTCTCAATTACTTACACACACACATTGCACACACATTTGGTATAGGGTTGGAAACTATAACTACATAATAGGCTATAATGTGCGAGTAGAGGTAGACTATAATATAATTGATGGAGAGTGTCGAAGAAAGTTTAAAGTTAAGCGATTTTGGGGGTTTCACTGAAAATCGGACCTTTGTTATAGGTATTCTTTTGAAAGAAAATTAAGTAATGAGGTAAGGTCTGAAATTATCCTTGCAATATGGTGCGAATGTTAACTGTTAGATATGATTCTCTCATTGTTGATGAGAAATGACCACTGTTTCTGGCTAAAAAACCGGTTATGTATGAAAACCACACGTGATTCGTACAGTTATGTTTGTGATAGGTGATGTGTTAGTGAAGAAATTGAGACATAAATTTACGAAGCCGTTACCAGTAATACGAGAAATTATGTGGTATTGTTGTCTTGACGTTGATTTGTTGTTTCTTTAATATATTTGTTTGAGATTAAACGGTGTAGGCAGTGTACAATGATGCATCGTAACTGTTAAATGTTGCGATGAGAACTCGATACAATTTGAAAATGCGAGATGTTACTTTGTGGATTGGTCTTGAGAAATGCTAACCATAAAACAATAAAAATTAGACATTAATAGTGTCAGGCGAAGATGCATGTATATATTGTGAGTTAACGGCAAAACTTGAAACGTGACATGCCGTATTTGAAATTAATTTGTTTGTGATGAGATGATCATATGTTCATTTGTTAATGAAATGATATATTTTTGGAATGAAAATGAGAAAATGATGTCTTTGATTGTTAATTCTAAAACGATAATGTTTTTGATGGGTGACACTAGGTTTGGATAAAATGACAGGAGTTAATGTCAGTTGTAAGTCTATCTTACTGGCAAATGCCTTTGACTTTTAATGTGCGTATTTGAGAAGAAAGGGAAGTTGTTTACAGATACTATAAGAAGGGCCAGTTTTAACGGCGATTGTGGGTATTGCGAGATTAGAGTAGAGAAATTAATGAATTTTTTATATTGCCTATGAATAATTTGTAAAAAGAGAGGAAATAAGCAATTGGACACATTACGGCAATGAAAGATTTTGAGGCAGGTGGTTGGAGTAAGTGATGCAACCCTTCTAACACGTGTGCGAAGTTGGTAGTGTATAAAATGTACTTGAAAGTAGTGGTAATTCGTGGCATAAGAAAACTTTTCCTCCTCTTAGTGTCATTATTCAACAATGACTTATATGTTTAATAAACGTGCGTGGCATCATTTAAAGATGTACAATTGAATGAATTTATGCAGAAACCAAATCCAAAATTGGTTGGAAAGTTGAGACTTATCTTAACTTTTCGACCAGCAAGGGCACAGAGCCGAAAATTAGGTAAGTGTGGGATATTGCTATAGAAACATTGTACACATTCACTATACGGAAAATAGAAAACTCCAAAACATTGTTTAATGCGGTTCCGCATAAAGTTTCGAAAACTAATGAAAAGAAGTAGGTTTACAAATTCTGGAACAATACAATCAGTATTCACTCTGTAAACAGAGTTTAATATGTTTGAAATGTCATTGGATGAAAAAACTCTAACTTGAATATTGTAGTTGTAGGAAGTCGACGAAGAAAATGTAATTTTTTTTAAATAATGAGTAGTTAATAATGGTGTTGAGATCGGGACATCTTTTTAAGTGATTTTCACTGTATTGTTACAAAAAAATTTGAAGAAAAAATGTTGAACCGTTTCCGATAAAATTTTGAAAGTGTCTCAGAAGCTACATGCATAAGCAGCCCTTTACAGAAAGTAACTAGTAGTGGTACATAATGGCACAGACATTCTAATAGTAGTTTCATTATCTCTTTAGTCGGGATTAACTTGTCAGTTTTGTTCCAAACTTTTCCCAGCTTGTATCTATTGACAGCTAAAACATATTTTTGAAATATATTTTCTATAATTTTCGGTCCTCAAATAGTGGAATTGGTATGTGATTTTTAAACTTGTCAATCGAAGTGCAAAACATCAGGCACATCATGCAAAATTTTCATTGACATTTTTTGAACCGTTTGTGCGGAAGTTTTGTTTAAGCGTTTATGAAAATGCGCAGTTTTTAGCTCATTTTTACAGAGAATTTTTGAGTTTTGGAGAAACTTGATTTGAAATCATTTGAAGTAATCTACATATGAATGGGTGAAAAGCAGAACGGTGAAAGGGTCATTTTATAAATTTTGAGAAAACTATTTATTTAATTCAATATGACTGTAAATCTGTGGTGTTTTTTTCTTCAATTCACCACGTTCATTAAATCCACGAAATGACAATGCAACTGAAATATAGCGTAAAATAAACACGTTTTCTCACTTATACTTTTCTGTTTTTCACCCATTCATGTGTAAAAATGGATGTTGGTTTGCCTGAGATCGATAAGCTACAGTTGTCCAATCGAAATGAAACTTGGCATCTCTTAGTGTTTTTTTCTTTTTTTTTCTTTCTTTCTTTCATGGAGAAGGTTTTTAAGCTGTTCATTTTGTTGTAACTCCGAACAAGCGCTGCAGCGCAAGATGGCGTTTCAGTTTAATGGAATTCCTTATCCACGTGGGCTTTATTGTTGCTGGGCGTTGCCGTGTGCCTTGGGGCGGGGTCGGGCAGGACAGGATGAGCGAGCGGCATAATTCGGTCGAGCAGGCGCAATTCTGTTAGTAACGCATAAAAATCGTTCGTAATATAAGTATTAATGTCGTGAGAGGTATTTTAAGAAATGACTTTTGTGTAATTCAATATAGTATAACGGCCAAAATTGCCACTTTTGACAATGAAGCGAAAGAAAATGTCACTCGTGCTCGGACCTCTGGCAAAACATTATAGATAATGGCTATGAGAGAAAACCCAAAGGCATGCTTCATTGAATAATATGCGAAAACGTTTTTAGGTTTCCAGTCTTTTTACACTCAAATTGTAATTTGAATACTTTTCTGCATTGTTGAACGTAATTACAAAAATATTGTATAATGTTCCAGAAAAGTGGAGTTCGTAGACGACTGGTATTTTTTGCATTTTTCACTTAACTGCGCAGAAAATAATTTATGAAGGTAAAACCAACAAGTCTGATTATTCCCGTTTTATATATTTCAAATTTTCACGGAGCTGAATATGAATGTCTGTTGAGGGTTAAATTACGTAACGCCAAAGACGGGGGAGGGGGTTTGGGGCAGCGTTACACTACTACACAGGGGTAGGGGCGTTAGTTTAATGTTACGTAACACCATTTTTTTTAAACATTTGCTGAAATAATTATTTTTTTAATCTTTGAGTAAAACGTTAAAATATTAACTAATTATTGTAAAATTAAATACAGTGTTCGTGAAAATTATTGCAATAAATGGAAATATTTTTCATGAGTTGTTTTATGTAATCAGTTACGAAGAAAATATTCAAAACTTATCTATATTTTAGAATTTAATTAAGTTGGCGTAGTAGACTCTCCCCAAACGAGATGCAGTACTGCGAGTGGACGGCCTTGTTATTAAACATTTTCACGTCTGTGTGTTCTTCCTTCACCTACAAATTGTCCCCTATCTAATTGTTAGATGTAGTAAACTAATTCTGACTTTCAATATCACAAATTTTAACAAAATACATAATACAAATACAATTAATACAAATTGTTTTTACTGTAATTTAATTCATTTTACTTCTTGTAAATGGGGGAGGGGGTGTTGTGGCGAGCGGAACGTAATTATTTAGGTGGAGTTTAAGGGCTAGTTAAGGGAGCGTTGCAGGGGGCAGAGAGGGTATTAAAAAAACGCAAAATTAGCGTTACGTAATTTATGGACCGCCCCTGAGAAGTTTGCAATATACCAGTATAAAAATCTCCCAACACCGCCGCCCGATAATATTCATTTACAGCTCTTGGTGTAGTTCTGATTAGTTACTGAAATGCTAGATGAATATTACCGATTTTGTATGAGAGTAATTTTAGAACCCCAACTCTGATAAGTTGATGTCAAATTTGCCGGAACTCATAAGCGTGCGGACAGCGTGGTTTCCCTGGATGAGAAAAGGGGACCAAAAGTTTGAGCAAATGAAACACTTTTATTGGGGTGAAATACTTGGCCCCCAGGTAGCTACAACGCGGCGGAGTTTCTCGCTCACGGTTTAGCGTGTCTTTGGTAGAGAACTTTGGTAAGCTGCGCGTTTTCTACTTTCAACCGTAACCGCTTAGTGTTCGTCTTCGATGAAGAACTCGGCCAGTCAGCCAGCTCATCTCTGATTGGATTTCAGTAGTCATTTTTGTTGCTCGTATAATGTACAATTGAAAAGAACTGTACAGCTTCTGCAATTGGGAAGAAAAATAAATCCTATTTGTGACGGTCATAAATTACAAAAAAGAAAAAAAAGTGAATGTTGAATAAAACAACTGGATAGAATCTGAGTTCCTATAATAATGTAGATTTTTTGTTGTTGGAACACTATATCCAGTCGTATTTTATTTTAGTCCCAGAGAGGTTTTTTCCTAGCCAATAGATTTGTTGCTGCGCACTTGATAATTTATTTTTGTTAGTGATTTACTGTATATGCATCAAGAGCAATAACGAAAATTTGAGTTTGTTTCTTTTGTGTTGCATACGTGCCCCTGCATCGCGAGCCGCCGCCTTTCGTGTGAGGAAGAGGAGGCGTAGAGAGCTTCAGCAGCAGCAGCAGCAGCAGCAGCAGCAACAACAGCAGCAGCAGCAACAGCCTGCTGAGCTACATGCGCGAGGGGTAAGTGATTATGTTCTAGGTGTTTGCAATAGAGTTGTCTTTCAGTCACTGAAATATGTGCATTACTGTATATTATAAAATTGCAGCTCTTGGGAGTAGATAATGGTTATGAAGTGTTATGGGCAAGGTAATGGAAACAATAAGGCTCTCGGTGGCTCGTTGGTTAGCGTGTTCGCTTTCCACTGCGCAACCCCGGGTTTGTTTCCCGGCCGGGGCCAAAATAACTACGCTTTCCTTACAAATGTCCCAGTATGTATTGCTGTGTGACGATGAGAAAGCCCACCTTAAGGTTATGAAGACCAAAATATGTGGGGGAGGGGTGTCTTCGTGCTAATCACACGAACCCCATATCTCATGGCTGAAAAGCTGGGTCCCCGCTCTTCGGTCAAGGCTCATATTGGGTTGTCGAGACAGAGGACAGGAATGGAAAGAATTCTATAATTGAGATGAGGATCTTAAAAATATGCATACTTATTACAGAACAAGTTACTGCATATATTACTACGTTGTATTACATAACGTCGGGAGTTGCTCAACCTCTAGCAGAAATGATGGTAAATTTTCAATTTTGCTACTTGGGTGGCCTAGGAAATCCCTCAGTAGTTGGCGCCCAAGACTAATATTCTTTGATTGGTACACTCGTCATTGTCAATATAATTGGCAGTCAGATTGGTTGTCGTTTGCCAGATGAGGGTATATTTGATCTTATTGGGAAAGAAATTGTAATTGGGTTGAAGTTCGCTGGAGTTTAGGCAGAGTTGTTTTACGAATCATCCCACAAGCATTACACTTGTGTTTAGTATCCTTTTATAAACCACAGTGTACAGTCCGGTTTGAACTCGCGAACTTTTGTTATTGACAGTGCGTTAACGCACATACTACGACAGGGTACATGATATTGGGTGCAGAATGATAATAGAAATGAATGTAGAATCAAATTAATAACGTATCCTTAAAGGCAAATGAAGATATTTGTTTAAATTGAAATGAGGGGGAAATGTATGTTTGAATACACTGAAAAAATATCTATCAATAAATGAAGAACATTGTGAAGACTTGGCCTAATCGCGGCAGAGTGATGTTTGTATTGTCTGGTACCCCTTTTATTTCTACACATGTAATAAAGTACTTTGTTGTTTAAGTGCGATAGGTTGGTGTTCCGCTTTTGCCTCTTTCGTTCGAGATTTCCACAAAGAAGTCTGGGTACTTGCGATTTTTTTTTCTCTCCTTGTGCAATTTTGCTTTTCATCCGTCTGTAAGTCGTATAGCAGGTGTGTACTTTTTTAAGTTTGTTTTAAAGTGGCGTTAGCAATAGTTTGCACGTGTTGTGCTAAGTTACCATTTTCTACGCTTATAGTTTATTTGAATTTGTGATGATTCCAAAATGTGAAGAAACTTCTTAATTCTTTCCAAATGCGAGTGATTGGTCCTTTGCGTGATCTTCCTTAGCTTGGTCTCTCTTGTAGCATATTTAATTTGGATAATCATCACTCTGTTACTGTAGTATATCTTGCGTTTTTCTTCTGTGGAAGTGCCCAGTTCAGAAGATCCACAATATCCCATGTTGTAATTTGCATCAAAATTTCCATGTTCTTATTCGTTATTCCTAATGTTAGCAAACCGGTTTTGATGGCTCAGGGCATGAACTGATTTGACTACAACGCGTCTAACCGAGAAGTTCCGATGAAGGCAGGATTTTCGACACTACTTAAATAGGTAGGTGGAATTCAGCCTCTGTCTGGAGGAGAATTGTAAGGGACGGCTGCTTTGATCCGCAGTTTTCTTTGATTTCTGCGATCAACATCAGGCGATTGCCGTAGCAGAACCCTAAGAAATGGGACACAGACCGCGCGCGATTTTTCGTTCCTATTCTCACCCCTCACTTACCACACACACACACACACACACACACACACACACACACACACACACACACACACACACACACACACACACACACACACTCTACTCTACAACGTAGGTCGGGAGACTATCACGGGTGGGGCGGTGCTCCGTTAGTACATGTATGTATGTATGTTATTATATCAGAACCTACCTGCATTAATGAACGACTTATGAGTCTGGAAATAATCGAGAAGAACTGCAAAACAGTATTTATTTGCTGTTAAGCCCCAACTAATGTATATGACGAAACAGTTAAAACCGATTTCTACGAAAATCTGGAAAAAATAATTAAAAATGTGCCCAAAAACTACGGCCTTATACTAGCTGGTGATTTCAATGCCAGAATAGGGAAAGATCACGAACAGTGGAGAAATGTGATAGGAAAGCATGGTTTTGAAACCACAACCAATAACAACGGAGAAATATTGCTTGAATTTTGTGCACTGGAGGGACTATCTATCACGAACACCTGGTTCCAACAAAAAAACAAATATAAAGGAACATGGCAACATTCTAGATCCAAACGCTGGCATATGATAGACCACATTATAGTCAGACACTCAAGAATAACAGAGGTAAAGAAGTGCAGTGATGCGCGGTGGCCAAGTTGAGACTGATCACCACATGATGAGAGCCACAGTCCTGCTTAAACCAAAACGCTATATTCAAAAGAAAGATGCTGAGCCGATTTACGATAGTAAATGCCTCAAACAGGTTGATCTAAGGAATAAGTTTACGAGGGGCTAGAAATCAAAACAATCAACCTCCAAGATAACACCAACGTAGAAGAAACTTGGAAGAATGTCAAATATATTTTTACAAAAACCGCGGCAGAGACCATGGAGAAAAAGAAAAGAAAAAGACCCGATTGGTTTGATGAATGTGATGAGGAAGTAAGTGAACTGTTAAACATGAAACAAAAATCCTATCACAGATATCTGGCAAACCCAGCAAAAATAAACAAAACAAAATATCAAGAAACCAGAAGATTGTGTCAACAACGAATTAGGAAAGTACGTGATGATTGGTGGAGCAAAAAGTCCGAAGAGTTACAAGCCTTTATCGACTGCGGCGATTCTTATCATTTGTATCAGGGCATTAAAAACATTGTAGGGCCAGTCAAAACTCCACTAAATGTGCTCATAAATGAAAAGGGTGATAGAATAGAAGGTTTGGACGACCGACTAAAAACCTGGAGTAAGTATTTTGAAACACTGCTTAATCAAGAAACTGAAACCGACCGTGATTCTATAAATCTGAGCTACGATTTAGAGACAATCCCTTCTGATGAGCCTCCAAAAAAACGGAGATTAAAAATGCACTTCAGTTCCTTAAAAATAATAAAAGTCCAGGTAATGATCAAATATCAGCTGAAATGTTAAAAGCCGGCCAAGATGTAACAGTCAGTTTGTTACACAAACTATTTAACAAAATTTGGTGTGAAAAGCAAGTCCCCCAAGATTGGAAAGAGTCAATCATTATTCCTATCCACAAAAAAGGCAACAAATTCCAATGCGAAAACTACAGAGGCATATCCCTGTTGTCAGTGCCAGGAAAAGTCCTGTCCAGAGTGCTTTACAACCGACTCTACCCTTTTATCAATTCATTCATCAAAGATACGCAATGCGGCTTCCGCTCTGGACGCTCAACAACTGATATGATTTTTACAGTCAGACAGTTAGTAGAAAAAGCATGCGAACAGAACACATCACTCTGTATTGGATTTATAGATATCGCCAAAGCTTTCGATTCTGTCGATAGGGAGATACTCTTTAAATTATTGGATAACATCAAATGCCCACCCACAATACTAGCAATATTAAGATCACTGCACAGTAACACTTTGTCTACTGTAAGAATAGAAAACTCAACATCCGCGCCATTTGAAATAAAGACAGGGGTAAAACAAGGCTGCGTTCTTGCACCCTTACTCTTTATACTTTATATGCATGCCATTATCGAAAGTGTTGTTAAGAAAAAACGTGGTGGTGTCGAAATAAGATTGAGAAGTGACTTTAACCTTTTCAACAGAAGAGCTTTACACGCAAAAACAAAAACGACGGAAAAACACATACTTGATGTTTGCAGACGACAGTGCCCTAGTCGCTAAAACACCTGAAGCCCTGCAAGAAGTTCTCAACATATTTAATGAAGAAGCAAGGAAGTTTGGTCTGAGGGTAAATGAGGGAAAGACGGAAGTGATATTCGTAAACTGCAGCCCAGCTGTTATAACAATGAATGGAAAAACCATCAAGGAAGTGAACAGTTTTAAATACCTGGGAAGCAACATCCAGAATGACTGTCAGATCAAAAATGAAATTAATCATAGAATCAACAGCGCCAGTCAATCCTTTCAGAAAGTGTACTTGCGGGTGTGGAAAAGGCACGAGATCAACCTGAAAACCAAGCTTCTAGTATACCAAACAATTATACTGTCTACACTATTATATTCCTCTGAAACTTGGACCCTACTAGAAGAAAGCAAAAGAAGACTTAACGCATTTCATCAGAGATGCCTCCGTACTATCTGCAAAATATCTTTGATGGAAAAAATTCCAAATGAGGAGGTCCTGAGAAGAACAAAAATGCTGACAGTAGAAAATCTTATTAAAATTAGAAGATTGAGATGGGCGGGACACATAAGTAGAATGAATGAAGAGCGAACTCCGCACCAGATAGTCTTTTCAGAGCTGAAATGCGGGAAAAGACCCCCAATAGAAGCCGAAGAAAAGATGGTTAGACATGCTCAAACAAGATATGCGAGAGCAAAACATCAACGAAAAGGAATGGAGAAAAGTAGCAGCAAATAGAAACGAATGGCGCAGGCACATTCAACAAAAAACCGCAGAAAGGCAAGAAATGCAAAACCTGGAAGCTGAAGAAAGAAGGCAAAAGCACGAAGAAGAGGAAATGTACAGTTGGAAATGTCCGATGTGCGGATTCACAAGAGAGGGAAGATCCGGGAGGCAGTACGTCAACTCCCACCTAAGCCAAGCCCATAGGAGTGAAGTAGAAAAGTTACGCCAACGACAAGAAAACAGTAGCCCTAGATGCACTGTCTGTAACATCAATTTCAAAAAGAAATCCGGACACAGCAGTCATATGAGACACAAGCACCCAACCTTGACAGCAGAAAATACACTGAAGCCAATTAAATTAAGAAAACCGCAAAGTTCCTCCCACAGCGCTAGCCCCACACAGATTTCTCAACCCCAGTTATCCGGACAATCAAGCTCTGGCTATCCATTCAACTGTGCATCTTGTGGCAGAAATTTCAAAACGAAGGCGGGCCTTTCCAACCACCGGCGAGGCGCGCTGTGCAAGAATAGGATGGAAGAATAGGT